>JAWLRI010000285.1:1123656-1151282 GCA_034781795.1 Crypturellus tataupa
TTATTTTATTTTATTTTATTTTATTTTATTTTATTTTATTTTATTTTATTATCCATCATGAAGGATTTGGCACTTCATTCTGGTGGCTTCTTCCTTCCCTATCACAGACCCTTTACTTGCCTGCACTTCTGATCCTCACAGCATGGCAAAAGACCAGCACTGGCCAACTAGTCAGAGCCGGAGTGTTAAGCCTGAGCTAGTCAAATAGGTTGCTCAGCATCCCCAAAGTGCGGAGCTCCCTTTTCCCCCCAACCTTTTGCCCCAGCTTCTGACTGCAGAGTCCCCTGAGTGGCCCTGCCACTCACTGGCCCTAGCGTTGGATAACTGCAGGTCACTGACAGGGCTGTGTAGCAGGAAGCCACTTGTATTTTCCATGGGGCTCACTGTCAGAAAGACATTACATAGGTCTCAGGCCGTAATGTGTCACTGCTGTGGCATAGGACCCACCATTCACTTCCCAGAGCAAAAACATCAAGCTGTAATGAGTGCTAAAATCATATAGCTTGGTGGTGTGGCAGGGCTTTATTTTATCTTATTTTATTTTATTTTATTTTTATTTTATTTTAATTTTATTTTTTCCAAGCATGGATTTGGGAAAAATAAAGGGTTTCCTCCTCCAAACATGATGGAATGCTCTTTAAAAAGACAAAATAAAGAAAAAGGCGTGCATCCTGAAAGAATAAGCTCCTTGAGGAAGCGCAGCCAGGCCAGCCGCCCTTTGGCACTCAATTTGCCGTGATCAGCCCAGCGGTTTTCCCCGCATCCTCCATGGTTCACAGAGCGCCCGCGCCTCCGGACAGAGTGGGGCACAGGCAGGCAGCGCACGGACACCGCGGGCCCCACTCGCCTCGCTCCGCAGCTCTGCTCCGCGTGCACTGCCCACGGCAGCACGGGCCACAGGGAGACGCCGTCGGAGGAACAAAAAGACGCCTCTGCCGTGCGTTTCTGGCACGCACCGTGGAATGACGGCAGTGGTAATGTTTCACACAGCTCCGGCGTGACTTAACTGTGCCGAAAAAGGTCCGCGTTGCGGTATGCCCCTGCCCTGGGCGGGTTACTCAGCGCGGTAAGTACGAGCCCGGCTCCGCGTGCCCCGCGGGAAGCAGCAGCCGGGCCCGCGGCGCGGGCAACAGCGGCGAGCGCGGACAGGCGGTCGCTGCCCTGCCGGGGGGAGCCGCTCCAAGCGCCGGCAGCGCCGGCTTGGGCTTCCACGCGGATCCCCAGCCGCGGTAATTGCAGGGCTAGGGCTCGGTGCTCGCATTTCCTGTCACCAACCCCAGAATTAAGCAATTTAGATTCAAAGATAGTAACCGATATATGAAATAACTCAGTAAGTGATCACGGAAATAACTAGGGGGAAAAAAAACGAAAACTGAGCGACTCGGCGTGGAAAAGCCTGATGCCGCCCCTGTTTCTGTGGGCGGCTCTGCGAGCGCTCAGTCAGTGAGAGACCTGGGCAAGCCCGAGCCTCCTCGTCCCATGTAAAAGCCTCCTAGTCCCCTTCATGACGCTGGAGCTTCCCCGGCTTCACAAAACACCTAGCAGAGCTCGGCTCAAGTTGAGACCTTTCGCAGGGCTCATTTCAAACAATTAAAGAGCATGGCAGCCTGTAATTAGGGAAAATAAAGCCAGACAGCTGGAGAAGGGAAGAATCCCTAATAAGTAACATGATCCTGCATTTTCTCTCTTAGGGAATCTAGCTGTTAAACACGCCGCTGCCATGCAATCAGTGTGAGCACGCCATGCCCACAGCAGAGACGAGAGTCGCACAAATCCCTGGAAAAAAGCAACACCTGATGATCTCACTCGCGTGACCCGGGAGAAGAAACCCCTCCTCCCTCCATCCCTCCACGCCGGGCAGGACTCGGCTCTCACGGGGCAGCATCCCGCGAGCTCCCACCGGCGGCTGGCCCGCCCTCCCGCTCGCCACGCGCAGCAGAGCCCGAGCAACGAGGGCCCCCGGAGTTGCTCACCGTCCACCATGAGCAGCACAAACATGTTGTCCCACCGTCTTTCACGCGGCCGCCGCCGCGGCCCCGGGGAGCAGGAAGCGTCCGCGCTTCATTCCGCTTCGGCTCGCGTGTGGGTGTAACGCGACGAGTCTCAGGCTAAGAGGAGATGGGTCAACGGGGTGTGTTTGACGGTTTGGGCTCCTGCCATCCCTCCCTCCTTCCCTCCCTCTGCCTCTCCTCATTAATTCTCGCCTCCTGCAGACAGGCGCCGGGGCTGGTGGGAACGGCTGTCACGCAGCCCTCGGGCTCCCCGAAGCTGGATTCCCCAGGACACCCCTGCAGGGTCACTTCAATTTGCCTGTCCGAAACAGTGTGGGAGTAGCCAGTGATTAAAATATCCAAGTAGCCGCTGATTAAAACATCCAGCCAGCTGCCAGCGCCTGCTCGCACATCAGCCACGCAGAGAAAACAGCCGTTTGGTCTCCTCCACTAAACTGTACTTGGGTTTTTAGCTTCATTTTCTGGGAACTATTTACCAAGGATTTGCTAAATAAAAGTCCAGGCAGCTGCTCACCTGCTCTGCACCTTTTGTCGCTGCCCTTGACTCCTGCCGTTCCTGCAGGATTTCTGCCTGGAACACACCTGGATGGTGGTTCTGCTGAAACCTGTGCACACAAAATACACGGGGCAGTTGTGCTCTCTGGCATCAAACTGCTCACAGGTGTAAAAGTCTTTGCAGGATCCTGAAATTTATGGATTCAAAAGCTACTCATGTGTATTACTTCATTCACTACTTTCATGCAACTGCCTTTCGATTAGGATTTGATCAAAAAAGTCCTAAAATCAGGATTTTTTAATGGTTGCTATAAATGGGAAATACAAAAATCAAACCTAAAACAGCTGTGTTTACCCACTAGCATCCCCTACTTTGACTCTAGCATTTATACGGGAGAGCAACAACTATTCTTGGAACAAAGCAAACAGAAAAGCACCGCATTAATAACAAATCAAACTCTGAACAATAGTTTAAAAATACAGGGCACCGGGTGATAACCTTGTTCTTGTATTTCTGTCCTTTGCAATCCAGCAATGTCTACCAACTGGAAAGAGGACAAAATCATTAGGAAGAGCAGCTCTGGCGTTGTTTGCTTTTGTTCTTTTTGTCTTCTGATGTGTGTATGGCTTACCCTAGTTTTCCTGTAGGTTTATGGGCCCTGTTGTGCAGATGAAACAAACAGCCACAGTGAAGCTGTGGGCCTCCTCGCCCCCAGCTGCCAACGAGGTAGGGGCTGGAAGGGAGCACAGTTTTGAGCAAGCCGGAGCCCACATCACTGGACATGGGATTTGCCCCAGCGCCGTCGTTCCTGTGTGCTCCCTCACCACGCAGAGGCTTGCAAGTTGAGCTTTCTTGTACAACAATCTGTGTTAGAAGGTTTTCTCTGACTTTACACCTGAATATTTTCAGTGCCTGATCTTTCAGATGTATCTGGCCCTACGTTTAGAAATCTCCAGGTCCCTCCACAATTCCGTGAACTCCTGGTAAGTACTGAAAAAGTCTTTCATTTTAACAAAAGGGCTGAAGCAGGGATGGTTGCCTAATACACTCTTTTAAAAGGGAGGGAAAAAATCAATCCCAAAGCTTACAGTTAATTTAAACATACATCGAGCAAAGTTACCAGCTACTATTTGAGGATCAGCCTGAAGAAACAAACTGGAGAAAGAGGCAGGAAATGGACCGACTCCTACAGAAGCGTTCAGCATCGGCAACCCGCGCGCGGCGCTGAGCAAGCGAGCAGGTTTGGCAGGCTTGGAGTGATTCAGGGGATGACAGAGACGGCTCCTATCTGCCTTCAGGTTCACCGGGGCACTGCAAATACCACCTTCAACACCCCTGAGCAGCCCAAAAGGCAAAACTACCTTCTGAGCTCAGAAGCCACCTACACTAGCGTCAAAAACGTCTTTGCTATTTGGCGGAAACAAATGCGTACGTCTACGCGCGCCTGCTTGCGCACGTGCTCCTGCAGGTACACAGCAACTGCAGGCCAGCCCTAGAGAGGCAGCAAATCTGCTCGCTAAACAGATTCAAAGTGATTGTCTTGAGTGGTTTTTGACTTTAAAAGGATTAGGCAAGACACACCTTTTGCTGCAAGTATCACATGGATTTGCGTGTTGTCCCGACAACATGCGACATCTTTTCCTGCTGGTTCACTGTTACCTAAAGCAGTAAAACGCTTGGTGTGCCCCGGATTTCCATCCAAACATTAACTATATATACGTACTTTCCCCTGCTGTAGAAGAACCTCACTCAGAGGCCTACAGACAACCAAGAAAATAATGCAAGTCCTATGTCCGCTTGACCACTGGTAGATTTTAGTTTGGTGTGGATTGATTAAAAAGAGCAGTGATTTAACCTTCTCATTGTGTTCTACAGCACTGTGCTAAACTCAGCAAGTGTCAAAGAGCAAGACTGATGTTCGGAGAAAGAAGGTAAGAATTACGGGTGTCACCATATTGCGGTGTCTGGTAGATAAGGCACTCGATTATTTTGCTCTTATTTTGACTTGTCTTTCAGTTCTTGAGGAGGGGCTGGAAAGGGCCCCTTTCTTGGAAGCCTCCACGGTTTTACACAGGACCACAAAGACGCACTGAAGCGTGGAGCCCGGCGGGGGCCGGTGCGGCGCCGCCACCCGTGCAGGGAGGGCGGGCAGCAGCTGCCGGCAACACCCGCGCCGACTGACAACACCCGCGCAGAGAGCCCTCCCAGGCACAGCCCTGGCCTGCCGGTTCATGCCTGCCCGCTGTGGGAGAACAGGCATTTCCAGGCTCTGGTTCAGGCTGCGCTGTCAGCCCGGCGAAGCTGACGCATTTTGATACACACCTTTTGATGTGGGCTCCCTCCAAGACGCAGGAGCAAACTTATATAAATCTTAATGCTCTCCTGCGCTAGGTGATTAGCAAAGACCTACCAAAACCTGTTTTAAGATAGCTTGGTTTATTTTGACTGAAATAGGCTGGAGACAACGACGCAAGCGGCTGAGCTGGCCTGCTGCAGGGGCGGTAACCTGCAGCGCTGCGAGGAGGAAGAAGTGGCAGTCACCTAGCCTGTCAGCTGGCATTCCCGTGGCTGGAAGAAGACATGTGGCTACACGACGTGTGCCTGCATTTATCTCCTCTTTCTTCACTGAGTGGACATGATATGGCTGGAAATAGTCACTTTTCTTTTTTCCCCCAAGCAAGAGCAGAACAAATAACCAGCCACCCGTCCAGGGGTCCCCACGTTCTTCTGAACACCTGGTTGCACGAGGGCTTCTCGGAGGTGGACACCCCTCTGTGGAGCTGGCAGGGGGACGATCCCCCACCGCAGCGACGTCCCCGCCGGCTCGAGGAGGTCACTATGGGACAGGACCTGCTCCCTGTGACGGGAAGGGTGACGGGCTCCCACCAGACAGGGGCGAGTCTGAACGCTGCACAGAGCAGCGCTTATCAAGGCTAATCAGCATCGGTGGCTCCTCGCACCCGGCGCACCTGCTAATTAACGCCCCGCAGTTGTTATCTCTCTCACAACGGGCTAGCACCCTGGGCAGGAAAATGGTGGCTGGGAGTCACTGCGGCGCAGTGACTCATCCTGAGCGCAGCGGCAGGGTAAGGCAGGAGGAGCAGCAGCTACACTTGCACAGGGCCACACCGACCATCCCTCTGTAACTGCAGGTTGCTTTACAAAGCCAGTGTTCACAAAAACCCGTGCTTGTACCTGGCTTATTTCCCACCCGTGCACACGGGGTACTATCACACAACGCTGTAAGCCTCTCCAGCCCTACAAACACAGTGTGTGCTTTGAAGTCCAAGCGGGTTTGTGTAAAGCACTATGGATAATACAGATGCTTTTAGCTCAGCTGTGCACCTGCTAGCAACCCCCGTTCCTTATTAGATGTGACTGAGGATACAACTGAAAGCAAAGGCTGTCCTTGCGTAGGTGAGGACAGTTTTGCTTGAGGTTTCTACTGTTTAGCCATAAATCGAGAAGGAAGTACTCAGTTTAGGCTTCATTTATTTTGTTTTTAAAGCCTTAGCTTTCAAAAAGGACCTCTATGATCTAGTAGCTCATAAGAGGGCATGGATGGAAAACTACAATACCACCACTAGAACCACTTCCACTCTCTCAAAGGGATATTTAATGTTGCCTTTCTTCATCTATTGTTGAAAAAAACTGCAAATCAACCCTTCACAAATAAAGAATTTTAGCACCATGAAAAATTATACTAGATTGAATATATCCATGCTCCCCTTCATCAGAATGACTATCTCGGCCTCATGTTTCTATTTGGGATTAGGAACACAGTTTTGAAAGGCAGGTATTGTTCTGCCACAAATAGTTCCCTTTCAGCCTCCACAAAAGTAAGCTAATGAGCTACAGGTTTTTCCTTTTGGAGAGGTCAGCATATATATCAACTCATGGGAAAACCAATCCCAGTTGTTACACTGCAAGGGTAGCTGGAAGGTTCCTAATGAGCGGGAGGGAGTGGAAGCTGGCGAAGAGCCAGCGCGCTTGCCTGCAAAACCCAGAGCAATGGCAAAAGGCATGAACCATCTCTGGAGGAAGTAGAAATACAAAATTTTAAAATTTGCATTGGATTGTGCCACTTGTAATTTATCGTTCTCATGCTGACCTTGCCCTGTGCACCCTGGGAAGCCAATGGCAAACACTCCAAGCACATAACTTCGCACACAAAGAAAGGTAAGTCTCATCATTGTCTTTAGTAGAACTGTCCAGATGTGTAAAAGCAAATGAAACACCTTTGTGTTTACAGGATTAATGGAGGCCTGCCTCCAGTCATTTTGGTGTGAGAAAATACGCTCAGACCTATGCCTGCTCCGGACACCAGCATGCACATGAGCATGTGTGCACATGCATGCCCTAAGTGCCTAAACATTTCTGGGCCTTCCAATACCTGAACGATTTTACAAGGGCACAGTAACACCAGGAGCCCTGCAGCAGCCACAGCCCAGCTCCCCCAAATGGGGAAGCAGGAACCACTGTGGCGGGCTGCGGCACACCAGCAGCCTCGCTCCAAAAGGGCCACCAACAGTCTCTGCGAGCCCCAGCGGTTCTTACCACATTTCCATGTGGCTCAATAAGCGAGAGTTTTACGAAACGACGACTGTTTCCTCTTCTGACAAGAAGAATCAAGGAGGGGAACATTTTATTCAAGAAACATAACACAAGCACCTCCTCTTGCTCCTCTGAAAGAAGCTGCGCGGTAGCTGCTGTCATCTTCATGCTACATCCTGACATGCCGTAACACATCTCTGCCAATAGTTTTAATTTTGTTGGAAAAATCAGTGCAAAATAAAGAGTGACAAGCTGTACACTGGTGATGATGCTGTCAGGTGATAGATATCGTAGATTTACATTAGTTGTCAAAATCTTTCAATGCTAAAAATAGGAATCAGAAGTGTTAGAGCTGCTGCATCAAAGTTTTTAAACACATAGGATACTCACAGCTTCAGGAGAGCCCAAAGCCAGATAAAATGAGTAACATGTGAGGCACAGCAAAGGTCCCTGATCACTATTTATTTTCAGTACAAGAAAAATATTGCCAGATGAAATTTCACAACAGCTCTCTCCGAGGCAAATACAAGAGGCTACACACAATATGAAATAACACATGAAAAAATATGGGAGGCAGGCAGACACACAAAAGAGGAAGAAAGTAGAAGAGCTAAGAGGAGACGAAGAGAGAAAAAACTGCATTTGATTGTCATCTTGGTCACGGCTCCCTTGGACGGGATGGCTGAGCTGCTGTCCCTGCAGCTGTCCCTGCAGCTGTCCAAAGCCCAAGGTCTTGAGACTCCTTCCTTGGCGTCACCTGAAGTGAGGTTCTGGTTCCCCAGGGCAGGAAAGCCCCTTTCTGGCAGCACAGACTGTAAATCAGCACCTCTGTTTTTAAGGCCACGGCCCAGAAAAAGCAAATATGGTGCTGGGAAGCTGACATTTCCACACAAGGGCCAACCCTCCCCAAGCAGCAACCCCCTGTGCACGCAGGCCTTCCTTGTGGGCCTTGCAGTATGCAGGTAAATGTTGGGGCTCCCTGTCACGGAGGCTCATGGCCACTTGGCACTGCCTCGTGCGGATTCCCAAATGCCACTGTGCTTCACTGCACGGGTTTTCCTGCACAGCGCCAGCTGCGTGGGGAGAAAACTGAGTGTCACAAGGAATTACCATCTGCAGGTTGCCGCACTGACCCCCATCTGCCCTGAAGGTAGCGCGATTTCTCCAGCACTGACTCTGTTTGCTGGAAAACTCTTACCCCAGTAATCACATATTTATCAGTAAAATAGTATAGGAGAGATAAAAGAGAGAAAATTTAGAGACCAAATTCCATTTGCTCGTTCCTGCTTACTTATTCCATCTGAGTCACTGAGATGACTAGCACAGGCAGAGTTGTCCCTATATTAGGCCAATATTTACAGCAGGAAGATACTGAGACATCATAAGAAATTACTAATTAGACATTATTATAACCCTGCATCGGACTGATGTGGTGCTAATCATCATCTCCTATGCACTTTAAAAACAATTAGCAAATTAACTTTCCTCACACCCCTGTGAGGCAGGAGTTGTCCCGTCTTCCACGAGGGCAAGCGGAGAGTTAGGTCTCAAGGTCAGAGGCTCTGTAACGGAGCGGGTCCCTCACCAGCAACCCCTGCTTTGCCACAGCTGGGCTCACACTTCACTTTGCACATGCCCGCCAGCATGAGACACGCTCCCAATCATGAGCTCAGGGCTCAGCTGAGGGCTAGATGGAGAGCTGATCTTATGGTATTTGACACAGAACAATTCCTTCTATTCTGAGAGTTAAATGCCAATTTACACTGGCATGAGACCAAACCTTGGCCACTCTCCTTTCCTCCTTCTCAGCATCCTGCTGAACGTATAGATTTTAACGGCAAGTCCCAGAACTGCACTAAGACAAGCAACAGGCAAAGCAAACAGACCTTCTCCTTCTGGCCACCTGGGCAGTTATAGCAGCTCCTGGACCTGACTGCCTGCAATACATCATAAAAACTTCCAGGTCCACAGGGCAGTGCCACAGATGTTGTGCTAAACCACAAAGCGAACAGTTCTGCAGTTCAGTTCTTCTTTCCCTGCTCTCCCCAAAGAGCCTCCTTCGCCAAGGAGCAGAAGGCTGCAGAAGGACCCACATGCTCCCAGGCTCCTTCTCTCACCCTGCCAATGGAGACGGCAGTCTCTGATAGTTACGGTTGCTCCCATTCTGTCCTACCTGCTGCAGTAGCCACAGAGATCCCACTAGGATGGGGAGCTTCAGCCCAGCCTCCCCGACGCTGGACTCATCCTGCAGGGCTGAGAACAGGTGGCTGCAAACATGCGCTCCTGAGTCCGTGTATGCTTATATACATACAAGCATATAGGAGAGGGGAGCAGGAACAGGGGCAAAGTCGTTCCACCCTCAATAGACCGAAAGGAAATAAACCTCAAACAACTTCCCTTTTCTAGGTTCCCTTTCTGGACTTAGTCAGAAGACAAGCTGAACATGAAGTTAAAGCAGATGTAAACTTCTGCTAATTCCACTAAAAATGCGCTTCCTTTATTTTGTATTACATGCCAATTTATTCACTAAAATCACCATCTTTGACAACTCTAAATATTTACAGGTGACAAAGCAAACATTTCCTTTCTCTGCACCACTCCTCTGTCTAGCCACATCTCTGCAGCAGAGATCTCCCCATTTTCTCCAGTACATCTCATCCCTGTACATCCAACTCTCACCTGCTACGTTTCGCTGGTGCAAGTGGGCTGTAGTGTCGGCTTTCTTCCTCTCTCCCACACAGAGCTCCTCCTCGAATGAGACGGTTTTGGCAGCAGGGGTGTCACCCTCCCCATCACCCCTTTTGTTACCCGCCTCCCTCACCGCGAGGGGGTGACTGGCACATCCAAACTGAGTCATTTTTAGACAGCTCATCGCCAAGTGGCAGCATCTGGAAAGCCTAGGGGAAGTAGCACTCGAGCAGACACGAGGGGTAGGAGAACAAACAGTCACTCTGTAGACTTGGTTTCTCCAAGCCCTCCACCAAAGGATGCTATGACATGGAGGATGCTCTTCAAAGGCTCTAGCAAAGAATGTCATCAAACAAACCCAGGGTGCAAGCACCACTCCTCAGCTGTCCATGCCTTGATGCCAAGTACTCCAAGACCCTCACAGGGAAAAAAAAAGCAGTACAGAAACAAGAACTGCTGATACTATTTTCTGCCAGATGCATGTAAGGAGGTTGGCAGACCTGCGGCTGTTTTAGACTCGTTATATAAAAACAGAAGATGCTGGTTGACTGTGTGTATGCTTTATAGCTAATGGCAAACAATTTCCTCACAATGCCCTCTCAACAGAAAGAAACTCTAACCAAAAAGAAACACTAGTTTCTTGCTGCAGCAGAGGAGTACACAGGAACCATGTAGTTCAGCTACACTTCTCTCACTGGCAGTCCAGTCACGGCACCATTCACAGCTTGATCCAAAACCTCAGGCTTGCTGGATACTACAACCGGCAGACAAGGCTTCCACAAATGGACCTGCCACCCACCAGATGTCTCAGATTTAAGGAAAGATCCTGGTTTATAACTTAGTGTCTTCTCTTTTTCTCCTTTCCCCATTAACTTTTTTCAGCTTCTCTAAAGGGTTTAGAGGAGTCCTTAGAGAATCCACACTGAGTGATTCCATTGAAAGATCAGCACAATTTTACCATATATCTTTTCTTCTCTTTTTCCTTTTTATACTGATCTTCTCCATTGCCACAATGTAGCATCTCATAAAACTGTATTACTGTCTGTTTGCCTGCTGAATTCCTCACAAGGAGCAACTTTCAACTTCAGAGCCTCACCACTCTTTCTCTGTGGTTACTCGTAAGCACCACATTTTTATTAGTGGTCCCCATAGTACATTTGGGGACCACTGGTAAGATGGTCATAAACTGAAACAGGGATACGTGGGAGAAAAATTCACCATGAAGGTGGTCAAGGTGAAAAGTAAAGCTGGAGACAGCTGCCCAACAAGGCTGTGCAGGCTCCATCCTTGGATGTTTCCAAGAGCTGCCTGGTGCAATGGCCTCTGCTTTGGGCAGGAGGCTGCGCTGGAGACCTCCCGAGCCCTTTCCCCCGAGTAACCTGTGACTCCTTGACTCCAGCCTCAGGGGCACCTTCCCATAGGTCACTTCAGTGCTCAGCACCATGCCTGGCAGAGGGGACAAAAAGCCACCTCTCCAGATCTTTGGAAACCCAACTACTTCAATGCCAGTGAGCCAAGGACGTGCTTCAGCCAACAGGTCTCTGCTACACTGGATGACACCAAGTGCCAAAACAGCTAGGAACAGTTCGGTACATGGTCTTCCCAGTAAATATGAAAGCCACTGATTGCCAGCAGAGGTTTTTAATATCACAGAATCACACAGAATCACAGAATGGTTGAGGTTGGAAGGGATCTCTAGAGATCATCTAGTCCAACCTCCTTGCTCCAGCAGGGACACCCAGAGCACATGGCACAGGGTGGCATCCAGGAGGGTTTGGAAGATCTCCAGAGAAGGAGACTCCACAACCTCTCTGGGCATCCTACAGAGCTATATCTGGATAGTAACCTGCCCTGGTTCCCAACCCACAGCAGAGCAAACTGCTGGGATTGTACCCGACACAGCTAGAGGCCAAGAGCAAGGCCTGGCAGAGCCATGCAAGACAGGATAGTATTTAGAAAGGTCACTGATGCATTTTGCTTTGAAAAGTATCAAAACTAAGGGAATTGTTCGAGCCCCCACTATTTAAAAAAAAAAAAAGAAACTGAGAGGCATGACCAGAAATGCTCTTTTGTTGGCTTTTTCATGGTTAGCAGGCAAGGAAAAGAGTTACACAAAAAGAGCCAGGCGAAAGCTTGAAGTGACTGAAAATGGCTTCTTTAAATTGCATTTTGAAATATTTTCCTTTTTTGGCTTTCTGTTGATAACCAGTAAATTCAAAAGAAAATAGTCTCAAAATCCTATATTTGCTATGATTTGGAAGAAGGCTACATCCTGTGACAAACAAAGCAAGCAAAGGAGATGCCACTTGTGATGAACACACAAGGCCTTGCTCCCGTGAGATCAGTTCCAAAGTACTGGAAACTGTGGCATAACTCCCAGACAACACATCAGGACAGGACGCATTCACCTGTGGAAAGCCTAAATCCAAGCCTTGATCTGAGCATGCAGCCTGGAACCCTGCTGCCACTTTATACTTGCAAAAACATTCATTTTTATATGCTCAGAGATGCACAGTTTCCTCCAAGTAATCTTTTTCAGACTAAGATTTCATATATAGATTAACTGCTTAAGCAAGCTCAAGGGCAGAGACTCTGTCTCTTCTACTGGCAAAAAGTCTTGTACTTTGAAAATCATAATCGTTTTAGAACCACTGATTAATTTCCCTCTTCTATAGTTTTTTAATCCCCTTTTAAAGTCCTGCCCATTCCTTTTTTTTTTTTTTTAATGTAGCTTTTCAGTATTTGCCTGTTACTTTAACATTTTGAAGTCGTTAGCATATTGCAGCCTGATTTGTGATTAAACATAACATTTGGGAGTCTGATGGCAACACTGCCTGCTGTAAGCGTTCCAATTTTAAGAAACACTGGGAGATATCAGTGTATCAGGACAGGTGCTTCTACACATAAGTTTGTGTAACCAAACTTCTTTTTCCTCCTGTACTGTTCCCCACCCCCCATAAAAATGTCATTAATATCCAGTGGAGTAGCTCCCTGGCATGAACAGTGGGGCGTATGTGTTAAACTGGCAAAAAATAGGGCAATGGCAGGAAGAACACAGAAATACACTGCAGAGCAATTATATAACTGGATTTAATCAAGAGCATTACTTACACTAAAACAATTCATCAGGTGCTTTAGGCTTAAATATGTCAGGAATGCTGTGCTTGAAAAAATAACCTGTGCAACTTGGACCCACTTCCCCCACCGGGGCCGCGCTCAGCAGGCAGGGAACTCTTCAAACTTCAGTGATGACCCTCCACATTTCAGGGCTTAAAGAAAAGCAGCTGGGCTGCAGGGAGGCCAGCCAGGGTCAGGCCGGCACAGAGCCGGAGTAATTACCTGGCTTCTTGTTGATTTCAGCGACATGGGATGGGCCTTACAGCAAACCTCGCAGCCCCAGGAAAGGAGAACACTCTACATCTGCCATAGATGAAGCTCTTGGAAACATCCTGCAAAAGCAGAATAAAAAGCATGGAAAACCTAAGGTCTGCGTTCCAGGCAGATTCTCTCCAAGGAATTGCATCCTCTTCCTTGCTCTCATCAGTCTCAGCTGCATCTCTGTCTGGTCCTGAGAGCTAGCATCTTCTGGGACATCTTGCACGACACACGCAAAGTAGTCCTAAAATGCACAGCAGAAAGCACAACTCCATAGCTGCAGAGAAAGAATGGATTAGTGATGTGAAGTTGACCTTGAGCCACCAGCATGCCTTTGTGGTCAAGAAGGCCAGCAGTATCTGGGGATGCCCTAGGAAGCGAGTTGCCAGCAGGTCCAGGGAGGAGATCCGCCTGCTCTGCAGGAGGTGAAGCCACATCTGGAGTGCAATGGGCTCTGCAGTAAGAGAGAGACATGCAGCTACTGAAGCAAGTCCAGTGAAGGGCTGCTAAGATAATGAAGGGATTGGAGTCCCCCTCATGAGATAGCCAGGGCTTTCCGGTCTGGAGAAGACGGAGAGCGGATCTGATCAATGCATATAAATATCCAAAAGGAGGTTGTAAAGAGGACTCTTTTCTGTGATAGCCAGCAACAGGAGAAGCAATGGACACAAGCTGAACAAAGGAATTTCTGTCAGAACATTAAAAAAAAAAAATCTTTACTGTGATGTTGACAGAGCACTGGAACAGGTTGTCCAGAGAGGCTCTGGAATTTCTTTCTCTGGAGATCTTCCAAACCACATGCTCCAGGTGACCCTTGAGCAGAGGGCTTGGACTATATGATCTCCACAGGTCCCTTCTGACCTCAACCCTTTTGTGATTCTGTGCAATTTCGCAAAACAGTTTGTTAAACTTTATCCTTTTCTTCAGTCAGCCTTCAACAGAGTCCAAAAGACTGTTTTCCTGGCACTGGGATAAATCATCCCAATGATCTGGCAGAGAATGGGATCAGACAGCGGTAGGAAGCTCCAGGCTGTGAGAGGACTTCTCACCTCTGTCAAAGCAGTTGAGGGCCATCCTTGATGAGTGCTCTGAGGAAAAGATGGCTCTGCAGTGCTGGGCCGAGCGAGGGCAGGAAATCCTGTTGGAGCTCTGCTCTACAGGCTGCCAGTGACCTTCACTTCTGGTTGCCTCCCATTAGGCAAGGTACAGCAAAGCCTTTCAAGCAGCCTTGGGAAACAGTCTGTCCTATCTCAGCAAAATATGTAGGCACAGGACTGACTTTAGACAATTGCCTTCACTGCCCTCGAGAGGGAAGGGCTGTGCGTGCCCTTGCCTTACGGCCCCGCCAGCCGCTCCAGGGATCTCGGAGCCTCGGCAGCGCTGACGCAGCAGAAGGGCAACGCCGGTCGGTTGCCATCTCGCCAGGTTGTTTTCTGATGCTTTTCCAGGTCGGCTGGCTCGCCGGGCAGCTGAGTAGCCACCAGGAGAGCAAATCTAGGCGCAGCAGAGTAATAAAACCTCCCCTCGCAGCTCGTGGAAAACTCTTGACTCCCCTCGAGTTGCCACATGAAGCCGTCTCCATTTTGGTTGCATTGGTTTCTGGCTACCTTAGCTATTTTTACCACAAACCGAACCAGCAGGCTGCCTACGACTCCCTGGGGTAACAATATCCAACGTATGTACTGGATCAGCTCCATGATCCGATTCCCAGCCATCCCAGCGACCAGCTGGGATGTGTGACATGCAGACTTGCTCTCACAAAGCCATACCACACGCCAGCATGGAAGTGTCATGCATGGTATCCCCCTTCCCACACTAAAAGGATTCACTTTGGAGTTTGCTGCAAAAGGCACAAAAGCTGTCACAGCATCAGTGCCTTCACATTAAGACAATATTTGATGTGAAGGAATGGGAGAGGAAAGAGAATGAAAAGGAAACCTTTCACATTTGCTCTTTTATTTTTGACTCCTAGATGTACCGACAGTCTATGTCCTCAATAAATGTCTGTGCACCTCTCTATAACATAAATGTCAGCCTTGCTGTAGATTGGAGCCCTGGGATTACCACACCAGCAGAATTAACATATTCAATATAACAAACATAACATTTCATTATCCGTCGTACACCACATGTGCTTCCACTCCAAGGAATTGAGAAATATCACCCTAGTTCACAATTACTTTCTTTTAACTGACTGACTTTCCTGTCAGGTACCCACATACTGGGCATTCACAGGCTGCTGGTGCACCAGCCTTCTGCTTTCATTCTTCTTTCTCTACATACTCAGAAAAAAATATTACATTTTTGTCTTTTAAGTGTGCCACACCACAAAACCACTGTGTTTAAAAAACTTACCCTACAACAAACAAAATAGGTCATATTTGGCAGGCTGAAAATATATCATGAGGGACCTATCCTGATGCCTGAAGTAAGAGTAGAAGGCAACAGGGAGGTAAGAAAACTTCAGACATAGCAGGCGACCGTCCAACTCATCTACACACGTGCTCGTGTTGCTGGTCAATAACTAGACGTTTCAGAACAGAATCTGTTCCCTTCTGTGGTTTAAACTTACTGTATTTTTCCTTCCCACTTGTAGGCTGGCTGCAAACACAAAGATTTGCATAAGCCACAGATTTTGTCTGTCTCTTTGAAAGGTCAAAAATTAGAAGCAGCACAAACAAACACACGTGACAAACAGGCCAGCTGGCAGCAATTTGGAGTGACCGCATGGAGGAAGTGTGGAGAAGAATAAGGGCAGCATAGGAGCTTTTAAAAGTCGGCATCATACATATATTGCAAATTACAGGATGCCTCAGGGGAATTTTCTTTCCCTCAAATCAGCTTTGCATCTTTGCAAAGATTAGTGACCAACTACCCAGATTTAGTCATGTTTTTGTAAACATTTCTGAACATACTTTCTTTGATAAAAGATGCAGCTGCTGACATGATTTTTCATATAAACATTTCACTACACATTACTTACTACAGAGAAGTCTTAACAGTTTTATCTGAAAGAGACCACTCATTCCTTTCTGCACTATTCAGCATTGTCCTAAGAAAAACGAAGAGACAAATACGCAGCCAGAGGAAAGCAGGTAGAAGAAGCAGAGACATAAGATACTTCTCAAAAAGCAACGGTTGTTGCTCAAGGACATGATGAGAGTAAGTGTGATGGCAGGGAAACATTTGTTGTCTCATGTAGATTCTGCAACTAGAGCAAAACTACCAGATCAACTTAAAATCCTAAGACCAGATGCCCAGCTGGTGTTAATCTGCACAACCCTCATTACCTGCAAAGACCTCTGCTAAACTGTGGCAACGAAGGAGCTGACCAGATTTTTATTACTAACATCACTGCAACAGTGCTTCTCCCAATCCCTTGCTGTTTGTGTCCTGCCAGAGCCACAAAACCCAGTCAAGGGGGTTTCGCTTTTCTTCATGGTCAGGTGGACTCCAGGCACTAATGAGCACCCTTTCTGGGGTTGCAGCTATTGTAGGGAACATGTATATGGTTAAGAGCAGGTCTTTCCCTTGGACTTGGATTTAATTAATTGTACCATTTCTGTTGATCTTGAGTTTTATACAGACGTTGGCTGTATATTGTATGCTGTCAGCAAAACTGAATTTGAGGGCCAATTTCAGTTTACACTGAACAGTAAAGGGAAGTACTGACTTACGTTTGAAGTAGTCAAAGGAACACTTTCAAAGAAATAAAGCTCTAAAATGTTTGTCTAACTACAGTAAAATAAGGTCACTTATTCTTAGTGAGAATTATCACCACATACTGTGTCAAAATTAGAATGTGAGTTGACTGATGACTACCTGAGCAGTCAAACAGAGATTTTCTGTACTCATGCTTTCTGGCCAGATGTCTTCACTTTATCTCAAAACACCGTTTTGAACAAATGTTTGCTGATGATTCTCTATTCCAACATGAGGGAAACAAAAATAAGAAAACTTCCCATTACAACTCAACCAAAAGCAACATACTGAATGCTTCCAAAGTAGTCTCAAACTCTAACTATTACAGATTAAGTAACATCATCAGACGTGTGAAATACAAAAGCAGGTTCTAACATGCTTCTCTCCAAACCCACAAAGTAATTTCCATCTGAGTGCTGGAACCTGCACCAGTATGTAATATGCCCTTCAATATATCCCATTCTACCAAGAAAATCCGGGCCCGCTGTTACAGGAACACACTTAATCTCTGTAAGCAGATGTCAGCCTCCAAAGCTGAGAAAATGACTTTGTTCTTTAGGAACAGGGAATTTAAAGTGCAAGAAGCTGAAAAGTCCCGATGAATTTAGTAACCTAAACCCACAAAGAAGGCACCTGTGTTCTGAATTAGCCACGCAATTAAAATCCTGCTGCTTTTGCATGTGTTCATAATTCAATGTGCATCATCTTTTGCTAATTAACAATATATTACCTATAGTCAAACAGCTCCGCAGCTACAAAAGAAAAGAGGGACCTGCTGAGAACCAAGCCTGGGGCACTGATCAATCAGACTGAGAGAATTCTTAAAGAAAACTTACAAAAATATGAGTTGTTCCAAAAAGACTTAATTCTAGAGAATGTAAAGCAAAAGTTTGCTTCGAGGAGACACGTGAGACTGGACGTTTGGCTAATGTAAAATCACGGGACTCCACTAACTTTGGTGGAACGATGCCAATTTACCCCAGCTGTAGCTTTGGGCCCCATATCCCCCTTTCAAATATCCAGCCACATCACCCTTCTCTCAGTGACCCACCACGATTTCCGCTCTCAAAAATAACAGCATCCCACTTGATTTTACTGCTGCCAAAGCAAGGCTCCCTCCCATCTCTTTGCCAATTCTCTTGCAGGGAGCTTCTTCCCAGTGTGTTCATCTGGAAGAAAACGCTGTAGCTGCCTCTGCAAAAACAAACATAAAAAAAGAAAACACCTGGAAAAGCCCTTATCTTTGTTTAGAAACAGCCCTCTGCCCTTTGGTTTGTGCAGCGCAGCGCAGAGCGCGGGCAGCTGCACATGAGGTAGCACACGCTGCGCTGGGCCCAGCAGGCAACTTCACAGCCTCCCTCATGTGGCTCTGGGGTTAGAGGTCCAGTGTTTGGGTCGCTCCTGCTGGCCCCGCTCGTGCCACCAGTCCATGATGAGAAAATGCCCCATGGAGCTTCGGATGGGCAGCACCTCACCAGAGTCTTCCAATGGGAACAACCTCCTCCTTCAGCCTTCTCTCAGAAACGAGGTTTTCATTGCTGGCATCAGTAGGCAGCACGCACAAGGCAGGTGGGCTCCCAGTGTCCCCATCCCATCAGCAGGGAGCCCAGGCTCAACCTGGGATATGTCCAACATCTCCTAACTGCAGGAAGGAAAATTCAAGTCCCAAAGGGTATGCTCCATGGGACAGGAGTTTCTATCACCAGCCGACTTCTCCTCATTCCCGACACACAACAGCAGTTTCAAATATTAGGCACAGGGCCCTGATCTTCATCCACTTTTGTTGAAAGACACTTCTGCTGACCCTGAGGCCAGCAACAAGTCATGTGGCCATTGGCACAAAGCGCCATCCATCTCGTTTACATTCGGTGGCTAACTGCTTTCTCTCAGTAAAAAGTAAGTAGTCGGATCCCCAGCTAAAAATAGGATCCTGGTACACATCTCCTGGGGCAAGGAGGACTTGGCAGGAGCAGTAGGAGAGGTGGCGTTTCTAAGGATTTTATGGGAGACTGGTTGTAGCTTAGTTACTTTTTGCAGAAATTATATGTGGATAACATACACACAAAGGATATTGATTTGGAGGTCTAAATTTTTTCGGTGTTAATTCTAATTATGGACAGAACTGTCACTCTGCTATTATTAAAATCTATAATAGTAACACCAAAACATTTTAGATAATAGCATTAGATAATCCTAATGGCAGATAGAACTGTCGCTATCATTAAAAGCCTGCGTTCATATTTACAGTTTTCCATTGTAAAGACTTCTTTCCAGCTGTTTGGGAGAATTCGAGAGACTTAAGGCAGCTGAGCTCAGGGGAACGAGCCACTTCCACCAAAGATCTCCAGGGCGCTGTTGCTGCAGTCGGAAAGCAGCAGTAAGAAAGGCTGGGCTGCTGGCCAGGCCCCAGTGCAGGTCTGTGTGCCCTGTGCCTGGCAGTGTGCCCGCCTCGGGCTGTGGCTTCAGCTCTCCCAGCTCTGCATCCCAGCTCCTGCCTCCCATGCCTGCCTGCCCGGTCCTGCTGCCAGGCGCCTCTCCAGTGACCCTGCTGTTTCGTGCTCCCGTCTGGCTGCTCCGCCGCACAGGGCCACGGTTGCTCCCGGATTCCTGCCAGTTGCCACACCACAAATACCTACCTGCCCCGCTCCTCACCTCTACCAACCACCTCCAGGGCAGCCCTGGGGCTAGCCATGCCAGGCCGTTTCTTCCTATTTCGTGTTGCCTTTGGAAGAGTACAGAAAGCCCAAGGAAGAAGCTCAGCTGGCTTTAATCCAGTATCTGGCCCTGCAAGACTAAAGCAACGATTTTGGAGAACTTAAATTGCCGCTTAGCCAGACTCGCTGGATATGCAGCAGCAAACACCAGCAAGTCCTTGCAGAGCACGTACGCCAAAATCCTCCTCCCGGCCCCACCAAACCCAGACCCCGTGTTACCACAAAAGACTGTCCCAAAAGTGGCTCCTCCTGACATGCTTACCCCCTTCCTCTCATGTTTAAAAGCAGGAAAGCTCAAGTGACAAAAGTACGGACCATGAGCCAAACTAACCCATCATACATTTTCATCAGACAGAGGTTCCCAAGCCAGCCAAGTCCCAGGAGAATCAAGCTTCCCAAACTGGTGGGGAACGCCAGAGAGGTTTGTCTCGCATGTAGACCTTGGAGTCCCTCACGTAAAAAGAGAAAAACACAGACGAAAGTAGCTCTCGTTTCCCAGGGGAGCCTGCAGCTGCATGTGCAGGTAGTGATACAGGCCAGCCCGGTGCCGAGCTCCAGCTGCGCGTGTTCAGGGCAGCGCAGAGGCTCTTCCTTTAGCTAAGGGCTGCATCAAACTGCACACACGTAAAGAGGAGAAGTTAGGATTAGATAAAACTGCCTCCATTCTGACGTTTCCCCTGTTTAGCTTGATGAAGTGAATATTACGAGCATTGGAGTTTAACAGAGAGGTTGGGACAAGTACAATTCTTAATATTTGTTTCTGAAAGGTCTACAAAATAACAGACAAAAAAAGCTTTTGAGGAAAGCAACAACCACAAATATATGTTTTTCCATATAAATTAACTGGAATTCTGCCAAAAGATCCACAGACAAAAGATTCCTTACCTGTATATTCTGTATACAGAAATCTTCAATATCTTGCTATATTAAGGTCAGAGTGTTCTTTTGTTTCCTCCATCCAGATTTCCCCTCCATCAGAGCTCTAGCTTTCTCAGATGTCTATTTGTATTTTTCTGCAAAAGCCTTTCGTTTTCTTTTGCTATTCTAGAAGTCCACAGCGAAAGTCAAGAATCCCCCACAACTACTGTAAAACCCCAGTCTCTATTCTGATTTAAGAATGGCTGTGACAGTACAATATCATCATACTGTACTTATCCTTGAAAACATGTAACTCCAATTCAACAATCCTATTACATATGCTCCTAGCATTTGTACAGAAAAGATTTAGCTCTTAGCTTTCTGTTGCTTTATCTCCGTGTTTGCCAGTGCAGAAATTATCTCAGGCTGTAGACAGGTCACATCCAAATGCTTCTCCTATCTTGCAGCAAATCTGGAAAGTAAAGCAGCTGTCACGTAGCTCACACCACACCAACAGTCAAGCTTCCTTGCTCAGCTTTTAATATCCACCCTCAGAAACACAGTGGGAAGAGACAGTTATGCTGTTTCCCTGGCGTTCTCCCACTAAGCCACTTCAGTTCTCGAAAGGACAACTTGCACAATCAAGGCGTCTGCTCGACTCCTCCTGAAGAAAACAGAGCAGAAGGAACTTGTGTCACTTTGTGAGGACAACCAGGGTCACATCTGATGCGGCGGCAGCAAGAGCCCAGCAGACCAGGGGGCAAACAGCCCATCTAGAACAGTGCAGGCAGGAGAACCCGCAGCCTCCAAGAGCAGAGACAGGCAGCCGTTCAACTCTACTCTCTTCTACGTTTCATCTGATTCCCCAAACTGCACTTATATTTCTTAACTTAGGAACATTTCCAGCTGTCCATGACCTTTTATGAGACCACGGTCCTATTCATGCAGACTCACTGTTTCTGTCAGCAATGTGAACCGCTACACAGCTCACTCCATCTCTCAGCAAGACGTCCACCTCCTTCATAAAAGAACTGGAGCTAAAGCACTCATTTCATTTATTCCAAGTGCACTGTTCCAACCCGCCTATTTCCCATGATATATATTTGCATTTCTTGAATCATCTGCTACATCTAATAACAAAAACCTGTTTTAATGCTGCTTTGCCACTCACCTGTTAGAGACATCTCCTCCCTGTTTTATTGCTGCACCACGTTCTGCGTTATTGCCCAAGATCTGTCTCTTGCTTCATGCCATTTTTTCCCTCATATCACACCTCCAACACATTCTTGACAACTCATACTGTAGTCACTATTAGCAAGTCTAAACCCTGGCTATATGACATTCGCTAGCGAGACAGCTCTATCTCCATGAGAATATCAGCCTGGCTTTCTAAATATGCAGCTCTCAGCAGTTCAAATGCTGCAACCATGGGACAACTAGCTCTCTCTAGAAAGGCTCCCCAGCCCAATCTTTACTCATTATTTACATCTATTAAGGTACTAATTACAGTTCCAGGTGCTTTTTACTTGCATTGCAGGAGTTCCATTCAGGCACCTCTAATTGTAACATAGAGAAGAAAGGGCAGATAGTGAGAGGGATCCACAAGGTATTTATACCTGTATTTATAACACCATCAATAAACATTCATGATAATACTAAAGCAAGAAGACAGGAGATGTTACTCAGGATACACTGTCAGTATTAGCTCTGTCACTATTAGCATAAGAGGTGCACCTGCATGGCAGTCAAATCAGCTGGCAGATCTGCCCCAAAGCACACCTATGGACACTATGTAATTTTCCAGGCAGGTCAGGTTGCTGATCCACCTGACCATGCAGCTCTGGGAGAGCTGGTGCTGGCACAAGCAACATGGCAGGAACATGTGGCCCCAGGAAAGGGGAGGTGGAGCACAACCATCCCCTTCAACAGAAGCTCGGACTTGAAGCACAAGAGATGATCTAGACTCTCAAAAAGGTCATTTTATTTCTATGTGAAAAGCAAGTCCAGAAAATGGGGGGCACTCCAGGGAATACACTGCAGTCAGCCCCACAACAATACAAATGCTACTCAGAACAGCTTCTGTTTTGTTTTTGTGTTTTGTTCTGTTTTTCTCCACCAAGTCACTAGCAGGGATTGCTGCTTCAGCTTCAGCACCCATGGGAAACATCCGATCGTGTCCTGCGAACACAGTTCCCACTGCACAACAAGCCATTTCAATTACTGGAGCCCTTGTCTCACAAAGGACATGGCCCTATCTGAAAAAACAAAAGCCCACAATGTGCCTGGGGATAATCCCAGCCTATGCTGCCACGCAGCCTTTGCCACCCGCCCTTCGCTTTCCTTTCCTGTTGGGCTCCTTCCCTGTGGCTCCGCGCAGCCAGCAGCCTGCCTGCAAGGTACGCCTTGTGCGGCCCCAATCCCGTGACCCCTCCGTTTCCGCCCCTCATTCCTCAGCCTCTTCCTCTCCCTTCTCCTCCAGCTCTTTTCCACCAGCCCACAAACAGGCTCTTTGTCCTCCAGCGCGACACCCCCCGCTCAGCCGTGCCCCGGCCGCAGGCCTCATCGTGCTGCTCGCTGTCCCTCAGGGCAGGTCCCGGCCCCGCTGCCCTTCAGGCTGCCGGCAAACGCAGGGCTTCCCACGGGCTCCTGCCAGCATCCGCCCCCATCTTCCCCAGGACTCGCTCCACAGGGAGCCCTGCGGAGGTGGCGAGGGTTTCGATTCCTGCCTCCCGCTCTCTCCAAGGGCAGGTGGCACCTCCGTGTGACACTGCTGCTATGGCCCATGTGGCTCCATGTGGCCCCCACCTTACCTCTGCACAAAGCCAGCTCTTTAGTGCTACTTTAGCTCTTTTAGTGCTACGTTTAGGAATACATAAGCCTCAGGAGAAGCCAGGTTTGAGTTGAAGGGAAACTTAGCCCTGAATGCAGGTACTGGCACTTCAGACACATGCCATGAGGCAGGGATTTTGCCCACCCGGGTCACACGGCTCGGGCCACCCTTACCATGCGCACAGCAGCAGTAGCCCCGTACCACGAGGCACGTTCCCTTTCTTCACATGGCTCTCCCTTCCCAAACCCACTGACTCCGTGCTGTGTTCGCCCCCACTGCCCCTCGCCCCAGCTTCCCAATGAGGCCGGCACAACACGTGCTCTAACGGGCCCCCGCTCTGCAAGGCCTCGAGGCCACTGCACGGCCCCAGCACTAAGCAAGCAGTAGTGGCGGTGATAAACTCTCTCGCTGGATTCCTGTCTTGTTACTGCATTTAAATTCCAGCCCCTCTGGCTGATCTGCAGGACAATGGCATCAGAGCAGGCGCTGCACAGGCACCCAACGCGGCTGAAGCCGGGGTGGGCTCACGGCGCTGCGGGAATAGACTGCCCATGCGCTCCTCCGCACACGAGGCCTCGCAAAGGACACGCGGTGCTTCGGAGCCCCGCTCCAGCTCAAATCCAAGCAGCATAGTCTGGAAGGGGAAAGCACAAGCGCAGGCATCTGCACACGGTCAGGCTCGATCAAGGTCTTCCCCGTTGATTTCTGTCCTACAAGAGATTTTCCAGAGCAAGGGCAGGCTCTTGCAGAAATGCCTCCTGGCTAAACACGCTCACGTCTGCTCCCAGCAACGTGAACTTGCTCCGCAGGTACCTTCTGCAGAACCTCTTGCACAGGAGGTCACAGGTTCTCCAAGGGTCCGGAGTCACACCATCAAAGCTACTTTTCTGGTCTTAAATTCCTGCAAATCTACATACGAAATGGCTCAAACGCAGCACGCTCCTCACTGCTTGTGTTTTCAGCTTTCGCTTCCAATCAGTCTCCGTGTCGCTACTAGTTTTCTCTCAGTACTGCTCCTTTTGTCTCCTGGTCCTGTCCTTGGCTCTGTGCCTCTCATTTCACTGTTTGCTACATTTCCAAAATTCTTTTCTCTGTGCCCTTGTCCAGCCTTTCTCTTCCTTCAAACTTAATATATACAACATAAGATTTCTCTAAAACCCCCTTTCTTCCTACTCCATTGAAGTGCTTTCTCTATCGTGGGCAGCAAGATCTGGAAGTGTTTACACAGGACTGAGCACAGCACTTCTGGCCCAATTTTACAAATAAATCCTTCCACAACATGTGCCACAATATTAACCAAAATGCAATACACATGCCAGATTACTGTTTATACATGCACACATTTTTTATATAAATGCTTGTAAATGCTTTTTTGAGGGGAAGTTTGGACCAAACTTCTCCAGAGAGACCTAGATTATTCTGTGATGCTATAATCTTTTTGGAAGCAGAATGAACAGTAGAACTGGAAGCTGCATTGGGCAGCTGACAGCACAAGAGAGGTCTTCTTCCCTGCCCTGCTGCAGCTCCGGTGCGACCTTGGGTATGGCATTTCACTTCTTAAAATAAAAAAAAAAAAGTCTTCTTTTACTACACACCAAGGAATCAACCAGTGAAAACTGTGGTGTAAAAAGGCATCACATGAGACAAAAGTAGAAATTATCTACAATATCTACAAAGCAATTATAACTGCTTAAAACAAAGGAAGATGGCTATTCTATCACATACCATTATTATATCACCTGGAAAACTTACAAATATAAGCCAACAGCAAAGGTGCTCTTAGTATTCAGAATGTTTTTTTCATATTTTTTGTGGCTCTGGGAACTCCTTCATTGGCAGGGGAAAACAAGATCATTATTGCAAACATTTATGACACTCTCCTAAGGAAATCTGGCGATTAGACGGGGTGGCCCAGGGAGGTGGCAGGGCTCCTTCCCCCGACGCAGAGCAGAGCCCCCTGCAGAGCGAGACTCCTGGCTACGGCTGCTGCCACCCCGATCCCATGGGTGCCGCGTGCGGCAGTTGTCTCCTTGCTAGTGGGAGGATGAAACTGTTTCTGCTAGTCACGTGTGATGCTCAGACTCCGTGAATCCCCTCTACTCCCCTGTAGAATGCAAAAATTCACTCTGAAGAGAAAGGCAGGTTCTATCCTATTTCAGTGCTACAGGCGCCTGTACCTCTTGCCAGCCTCCTCCAGTGGGATGGTTTGGCCTCCAGAAAGGGGCCCCTACTCAGCTAGCACCAGTAAGGGAGATGAGTTTGATAATGCAGCTGCAACTGGGATTTGGAAATGTCACTCCCACACCTAGCAGATGCAGTTTGTTCATTCGTCAGTTTAGAAAAATGTACTGAAGCTCCTTTTGTAATAGATGCAAAATGTTCCACAAGGCAGGTACTTTATTTTGAAAAGAAAAGAAAAAAAGAAAAAAAAAAAAAGAAAAAAAAAAACAACAGAAAAAAAAACCACACATCCCTTTTGGATTTAAATATGTTTTAATTCATGCTCTTGAACAGATTTAAACTGTTTTATCATTTTTAAAAGACACTTTTCAAGGGACAAGCCATGTCCTTAAATAAAGCCCATATACTATGCTGAACTAAAAACACCCAAAACCAAGATGAAAGAAAAAGCTGATTTCAGGAAGGTGGATCTCCCACCTGCCATCTTTGGCCCTGACTTTACCAAATCTTACATCTGTGAGTAACTCCACAAGGATGATCAAGTTAAAGGTACAGTGTGATCTTAGCTTGAAGTTAAATTGTGATTTGTCTTACACACTTGATTAAATACAACTGTATTGAAAATACAAAAGACAACCGAGGGACTAAAATCCCATGGGAGAGAATGGCAGGACTTCTAATTAGTTTTGGTACTTTATTTTACAAAGGAGCTCACCTAATAATTTCAGTGTCAAGACTAAATCTGTTAGATAAGCTCAATCTTTTAAATAATTTTTTTCTTCAATTGAAGTAAAAATTGTCCCATAAAGCCTTGAATACCACAAGTTCATACTGTACTTTTCACATACTCAGCATTACTTCAAACTTTTTCCTCCTCAATGTCTGAAAGTTCTTGGAAGAAGAAAGTCCTTCAAAATGCTCCCAAAGGTCACTAGGGCAATCTTGAACGCAGCATATATAGAAAAAGGACACATAAAGAAAATTCTTTCCCAAATTAACAATTTGCCTGGGAACAAACTCTGATGCTCATCCCGTGGCAATGACATCTACTCACCCTGCAGCTCGTGACACGCAGCTTCACACGAACAGGACCATACTTCGATACAGATCTAAGGGCTCAGATCTGTATACAGATAGGCCCAGCTTTAACTTCATAAACTAAACACGTTGCCTTTTCTTTCTTTCCTTAAGATCACAGCAGCACTATTTACCCTTTATCCCATCATGCATGAGCTAAAAATGAGTTCAGCTGGTTTTGGTGTTAGACTGAAAACTAAGCCAGTGATCACTATCGCCAGCATTTATCATTTATTTCAGGTTGTTCTTAAAATTAATTACAATTCCCTAAACTCTTGTTCTGTCTTCCCAGGGGGAGATCTTATTTGAGAAAACTGGCTAATTGGCTCTATGCAGACAATATCTGTGTATATATCAGACCATGAAATGGTTACCAGCATTTGGTTGGAGCAAGGCAAGAAACATATCCTGCATCATATTCTGCGCAGTTGTTATCTTCCATTACACAAACACTTGGCAGGCTTCCATCATAAAATTTATGAACTAAAATTAGCTCTCACAATTGCAATCAATTGTAACAATCAGGCATACATAATTCAAAGAAAGGAAAAAAAGAGGTGAGCATGGAAAACAACACTGCGGCACTGCCATGGTTTCTCTATTTATTTACAGTTATGTTCAATACAGTCTTTTTGCCCACCATGCATAAGGCTGCAAGCACATGAACCCTAAGCAGAGGAATTTCTCACTAAGCAACTGCCTATTGTGACCCCCCAGAACAGCTCCACTGCGATTCTGGTTTAGAAGCACAATCTCCCTGCATAAGAAGAGGGGGAAAAGGGACCCTCAAAAGCAACAGACAGGGTAAGACTCATCTGCGTTTCCTCTCACCCACAGCTTTGTGTGGCACCTGGGGCACTGCTTCACACGTGCTGCTTGCTGACGGCCTCAGAGCAAAAGGGTCTTCTCTCTGGAAGGGCTGGCCCCGCCAGCAGCAGTGGGTCACACCACACTGTGCTATAGGCACACATTTTTGGTACAAAGACATAGAATCACAGAATGCCTAAGGTTCGAAGGGACCTCTAGAGGTCCAACCCCTCTGCACACACAGAGCCACCTAGGGCACGTGGCACAGGGCTGCATCCAAGCGGGTCTTGAAGATCTCCAGAGAAGGAGACTCCACAGCCTCTCTGGGCAGC
>JAWLRI010000285.1:1151382-1172060 GCA_034781795.1 Crypturellus tataupa
CCAGATGTGGCCTCACCAGGGCTGAGTAGAGGGGTAGAATCACCTCCCTCGACCTGCTGGAGACGCTCCTCTTAATGTACCTCAGGACCCCATTGGCCTTCTTGGCCACGAGGGCACACTGCTGCCTCATGGTCAACCTGTCATCTACCATGATGCCCAGGTCCTTCTCGGCACAGCTACTCTCCAGTAGGTCGGTCCCCAGCCTGTACTGGTGTCCACCTCGCATTTCAACCCTTTGCATTTTTCCAAACCTAATGGTCCCGTACATAAAACACATTTTGCTGCTGCTAAATGCCCCAGCACAGCTCCCCAGGGAAAGTGCTAGCCCTGTTTTCAGGCCTCTCTCACCAAGTGTATAGATGGGTTAACATGCAAGTCTACAGAGGGAGCAGCGTTACCAACCACAAGCAAAGCCTTGGTAACGCTCCTCGGAAAGATCCTCACGGCAGTGGATCCCTTCAAGACGGTGACGCGGGCGGTTCGTCGGCAGACACACTGTTTACCCTCATTGCTGATGCAGATGGTGTGTGTTGTGTACAGCACGGTGCCAGAGCAGAAATCAAAGTTACAGGCAGCTCTGTGCAGATTCTTTTCCCCAGAAACAACTCCTTATAAAATCACTAATAAATGGTATATTGTTTGGAACAAAAAGCAGGTAATGTATACAAACTTCTGAGGATGGAACACATATGGCAAGAATATGCTAGAGATACACAATACTCCACAGAATGCAGATACTGGAGAAAAATGTTCCTTATATACTACAGTGTCAGTATTACGTCTGATTGCCTCTTCTCCCACATCCATAAAAGCAAATCGATGCCTGGTGTCCCACTTTAAACTCAGCCATCTTCCATTTGCTATACTAACAATTTATGTAACTTCTGGCTCTCAAGATCTACGTCTTAAATGTCATCACATATTTAAAGCAAATTATGTACCACTGTTTTAGTTCACTTCTGAATCCTTTACAGGTCACAGCTGTATTATACTGGGAGAAGGATAGATAAATAAGCATATGCTTTTCAAGAAACATTTTAGTTTTGCAAAGAGAAGAGTAAGAAAAGCTTGCATGGTGCATCTCAAATCAGAAGGAAAATCCTCTGAGTACCACACATTTGTTTTCCTTTCTGAAATAATAACAAATACTGTTCTGACCCAGACCTTTAAGAGCATTTAAGAGCAAATAGGGCATAAATGCATCATTCTTTTGTATAATCTAAAAGCTATTTACAGCGGTCAATGTCAAACAAATTAAGCTGCTTTGGGCACAGTAGAAAGCCCCCCACCACACACTGAGAAGCCTGCCCACATCTCTCCTTGGCTTTCATTGAAGCCCTTAATGCAGAGTCTCCCTGGCATCTTCTCCCACCACGAGATTCACGTTCACTCCACCAGCAAAAGCCAGTGGGGCCTTTCAGCAAAGCATCCAGAGAAATGGCTGCCTTTTTGGCAAGACCTGCCATTAGGAAACAAACTGGCATGTCAGAAAGCCACTTCGCTCAGTAATGGCCCATATGATGCTAGGTTGAAGCCTCTAACAAACACATCTTGCCTTTATTTGTCACCCCTGCTCTTCTCGACCAGGATGAGGGCTGAGCTTTTTAAACCAAAGTTAAAGCCAAGTTACCTCATGAGCATCTTCCCTTGGCAGGGAAGGGCCAGCCGAGAGCAAACACCTCCCCAAACACAGCTGCTCTCCTGGGACAGCCCAGGGGGAAATCTGTGGAGCAAGCACACCACACAGCTGCAGAATGAGCTTCGCACTCAGCCTTTCAGCATAGTGTGATCGCTTCTTTTTTCTTCTTTGAATTGCAGCTTGCAAGGGCTCTACTGTCCAACACAAATCAATTGGGTCTTTTTTTCTGCTAGCAGACTGAGCAGCACTGGGGGGTTGAAGTTCTTAAGCCACACCACCCCTACCAGCAAACCAGCAGTCATCAGAAGAGGGTGACTGTCACAAAAGAGACTGGGAAACAAGAATTACAAGAACATTTTGATATGAAAAGCCTTTCAGGTTAGAGAGGAAATTTCCTCTTCAAAGAGGAGGAATTGCCAAAGAGGCAATCTGATAGCTGACATTCACTTGAGAGGCCCAAGGCCACTTTCAGACCCATGTTTGGATAAGATAAAACAAGAACCTGAAGTCACCCTACTAGCCAAGCCCCCCAGTCCCTGGGGTACCAGGCCTCTGGCCCTTGCCAGGGCAGTGCAAACCATTTGAACCCCAAGTAGCTTCCTTACTTCCTCTCTGGCACTAACCCAGTTTTAAACTTGGGAGAATGAGAACTTTTCTGATAGCTTTGAGCTTTAAAAAAGAAAATTTAGGTTTTCAATCCAGCTGCAATTGAGAGGTATGCATAAATTGCTTGGCATTGTTCATGTATTTTAAAATGCCTTGGTTTGAGTTTGTGGTAAGACTAAAAGGAAAAACAGCCCGGGAAAGGTTTTTAAAAATATATGAAGTTTATCAGATATTTTTAAATAAAGCAAAAAAAGGATGAAATAATGTGGAAAACTGAAGCAGATTATCAGGAAATGAGAATATAATAACAAATCAGAAGGCAGAGCACTCTTCAAAAGTGATGAAGAGAAAATCAATACAAAAAGCATCACAATAACAGAAGATGATCAGCAACTGAACACATTGCTAATATAAATTATAAATTCTCAGGTTGTGTTTGGAGGTTTCTCAAATGGGAGAGATAGAGGAGAAAATAGCTGCACACCAAAAGTATCTTAAATATTTCCTATGCTGACTGGCACAAAACCAAATAGCAGCAGAGACTTATGTACTCACATTCCCCCAAATGGAAAACCTTTCGAACTGGCCATCAAGCTGCTCCAGGTAGTGGGTACAAAAGGGCCAAGAGCAACCACTTATGTGGATAACTTCAAACATGTCATGGCCTCGCTAGGCACTACATGTCTTTCAAGATCAGGTGCTCACTGAGCAGATGACTGTTCAGATAACAAGCTATAAACAAAATCATACACATGGATACACAGAAGAAATATTTTGGCTTCAAAGGCATTTTTCTTCGGCGTGTAAACACGGCAGGAATTTCTCTCGTGTCTCAAAGTGCATTACCCTGCACACAGAGTCAATTCTGCTCATGGTAGGGTTTATTTCTGTCCAGTCATTAGAAACAAAACAACAGCCTTTCACCACGCAGCAAGGCTGCAGTGTAGCAGCATCCTGAGCTTCAGAGATGTGCTGCAACGATGGGATAAGCTATTTTGGGACATCTCTCTGGTTGCTAAGGCAAGCTCTTCTAATGGTCCGTACCATGCGCCAAACAGAATCTGCCTTGCAGAGCAGGAAGGGAAGAAACAACACTAGGCATGGCTAACTGAGGCACACCTATCATGGAAGCCCCACGATACACTGAAACACGGATAGGATTTCCATGAAAATTCATGCAACTCCAGCGTGAAACACACCTGGCTGTTTTGGGTCAACATGGCCTAGATCCTGGGCTCAGAAGATTTCAGAGCACTGTACGAGGCATTCTGCTGCCACAGACCAGGGCTAACCACAGCTGAAGAGTTCCTTACATAGGCCACCACAACTGTACAAGCAAATGGTGATGAGACAGCCACCCCCCATGTCAACATTGTATTCTACACAAGGGAGTAGGGAAGGCAAACAAGAGAGAAGTAATTTGCCATCAACTGCACACTAAATCTACTGCAAAATTAGGAAATAATTCCAGATGTTCAAAAGCCCCCTAACAGTCCACTGAACAATTTTCTAGGGGCTGTATATATGGACATCTTCTCATTTTCAAAGTTTCTGAAGCCCCAGGTCAAATCAACCTATTACACATCTGGATAGTCTTATATTTTAGAAAAGAACATGATAGTTTTCCACCCACACAGCATGATTTCAACTCAGTAAATATATAAATATCTTTTGAAAGTCTATAGGGCATAAACTGTGCCCTAATTACAAAAAAAAAAAAAGGATAGGGGACTTCAACCATTTTTTTCCCCAACTAAAAATAAAGCATGGAAACTTCCATTTTGATGTGAAAAAATAATAACTTTCAATGGCACAAACAGGACATGCTGTATATTTTGTACCTTACTGCCATATCAAATTTAGGAAACCACGATACTCTTCCTGGTAGCTGAGTGTTTTGTATGCTATTTTTAAAAAAAAAAGATACTGTAATTAAAATAATATCTTCCTTACAAGTGGGAACAGAGAATATTTAATTAGGCTTTAAACCATTGAAGAGAGGTTTTTATAATAATCTTATTTGGACCATAGAGTCAAATGAAATGTGCCTACCAAGATTTAATTGGAACTTAAGTGTACTTTGTTGATAACAAATGGTACTCCCAATAAAACTTGACACTAAAGTTAAATTAGCACGTTCTTTCCCCCCATTTTGATTTTGGAAATAGAAAGGCTCGGCTCAATGGGATTTTAACATTGCAGAGACAGAACAAAGTAGAATTCATTAAGCCACCAGACTTGCACAGATTTGCAGTAATGTATAACCTCAACCGCAGGAGCAGGGCCACAAGGAACGAGTATGGAGACCGAACGTGACCTCTCTGCCACGGGCGATGGGCACAGACAGACGTCGTGGCCATGCAGTGCGTTTCCACAGGCCACCGTGGGTGGCAGCTCCTTCGCTACCTGGTAAGACCACCAGGAAACAGTTGATGTTCAAGACATCAGCTCATTTCTCTGCCTCAACTTGCTGCCTTTATAAGAGGGCAGTTTTCAAAGGTACTCACGCACGTACACGCGTGGGATGTGGGCACCCGGGGCAAGGGCTGTCCCAAGGGAGGGCAGGGCTGCCTGTGGGCACAGCCCTGGCACAGGGCCAAGCAGGCACAGCTGGCCAGGCAGGAAGGCCTCCCCGTTTGCAGAGCACTGACACCGCTCTGGGCTCATGCTTCTGCTCCCTGGTGCAGGAGGTGAGCTCTTCCTCCATGGAGTCGTGCGCTGAGTGCAGATAGGGAACTAGCTGAACTATTCGCAGCTGCATCTGCAGCTGCCTTCAAATCCACATCGCCCACAGTATTATGCATGAAGTGTTGTGCTCTTCCAGCTACCTCCCAGGGATCTCCCAGGACATGGGGAAAGACTAAGACTAAGACAAGCTGGGCCTGTTTAGCCTGGAGAAGTGAAGATTGAGAGGGGATCCTATCAACACGTACAAATATCAGAGGGGAGAATGTAGGAAGGATGGGATCAAACTCTTCTCCATGGTGGCCAGTGACAGGACAAGGGGTAATGGGTATAAATTGAACCACAAGAAGTTCCACCTCCGTGTGAGGAAGAGCTTCTTTCCTGTGAGGGTGACAGAGCCCTGGACCGGGCTGCCCAGAGAGGCTGTGGAGTCTCCTTCTCTGGAGATGTTCCAAATCCGCCTGGATGCCACCCTGTGCTACGTGCTCTAGGTGTCCCTGCTGGAGCAGGGGGGTTGGACTAGATGATCTCTAGAGGGCCCTTCCAACCTCAACCAGTCTGTGATTCTGTGATCTCTCCAAATGGGACTGGTTATTTTCCTCGCTAGTTACATACAGACAGTAATTCTACACTTCCTGGAGCTTACAGTGCATTCTGCTGTGTGAGCTCCAACAATGTCACCTGTTCTGGAAACCACGTGCATAGCCAAGGCATTCTTGAATTTCCTTCATGATCAAAAATTCAGCTCAAGGCCTGTAAAGACCATACTGTGCACGTGGGTAGATACATGCAGCAATTTAAGACCCTCTTGCTCACTTTAGAAAATGTCAAAGAGACTAATTCTTCTAAATACCTCATTCAGTCTGGAAAAATGAGGCTTAAAATCCATTGAAAACACAAGAGCATAAAAATGCAAAAACATACACCCACCTAAGAAACCAAACAGCTTTTCAAAGCAGGATTGCTATGACTTGCTCCTAAAGCAAGCTCTTTTTCTTAAGACATCATCAGCTGAAGAGCAGTCAAAAGATCTACAGATATATCAGTTAATACTCCCATTCCACACAGGTAAAAACATTTGCAGAAAACCAGTCTAATAACTTAAGCTGCTTAAATACCATTACAGGTACTATGAATTATACATATGTACATATGATATTTCTATGTGTTCATACATGAGTACCATAATCTATAATTTCTTATATAAATCCTTAGGAAAGAGGAAAGGGTTTGGTCATATTATGATTTATTTGTAGAGAAAGCATAAAAGGGATAAATATTCCCTCTAATTCAAGTGAAATTCATTGCAGGCCCTCTGCATCTCCCCGAGCCTGTCCTTCTATCACTATCATTGTAGGTAGGCTGGCAACTAATTTGTGAAAAAAGTTCATTTTTACTGTAGCTGTGGCATCTATCTGAATTAAGGTTTTAGTGGGACAATCTGAAAGACCCTGCAAACAGAGAGCTGACTTCTCATCCCCATTTTCTATTGAAGGGAACAAGGGCTGCTAAGTATTAGAAGGGAAGCTGCCTGTAGCTTTACTAAGCTATGGAAATGGTTAAAATTTCCCTAGTTTAGGGGCTTGCAGAGCTATACCAAATGACCAGCTGCACAAATGTAAGCTAAGGAAAATAGGAGGGAAGAGACAAGGAGGTCTGAAATATTTTTGGTGAGATGCATACACAGACTTACCCAGTCTCCTGACAAGTACTCTAATATTAAAAGGAGCTTTAATCTGCCTTGGATCTATATAAATAAAGATCATAGAAAAAAGAAAATCATATATACCAGCCTGGGAAAGAGGAATACAGGTATCATCTTTCACTTTGCAGCTTTACATTGGAGAGGAGGGAGGAGAAAGGCAGAGGGAAATAAAAATCACCAGGCACACTGTCACTCTCAACATGAACAGGCCTGCTCCTTTTGTTACTTTGGGTCGCCAGGATAAAGTCTCCACAACAGCCACTAATCCGCATCAGAGCACGAGTACTACGGCGAGCACTGCTGCACACTGCACAGTAACACGCGAGCGTTTCTGTGCCCCCACGGCCACACACAAGGATCGCCGACCCCGTTGGGAGCAGCACCCATTGCTGCAGTGAGCTCACACCAGGGCTCAGCCTGCCCCAGGTAGCTGGTGGAGTCGGCGCTTTGGTCAGGGCTCAGACCCCTCGCACCATGTCTGGAGCTTGCCAAAAGGTCAGCCTGAGGCACTGCACTTGTTTCTAACCTCTCATCCCCTAGCTGTGGGGTTTCTAAATTAATCTGGTTCTTTAGGCTTGTCAGCTTTTATTGCCACTTCTTGTAGAAAAGCAGAGCTTTCATACTGCAAACTACAGGGCTGAAATCCCCAGACAAGTTTAATAAGTGCCTTTTGAATTTGCCTTTGCCCTTATTCATCCAAGCGAACTCCCCTGAGTGACTCCTAAAATCTAGGCTACAAAATGCGCTTAGTTTCTTTTTATTTTCCCTCTCCGAAACATTTTAATCAAAATGCAGCAAACACCAGGCAGATCAGAGCACCACCACCACACAGATTACACTTGACAAGTCACATCAGCAGGGTGCAGCTCAAGCCAGTAACTGCCTCGGAAATCCCGACCTCAGGCACTCAGAGGTCTCCGAGTGCAAGAAGCCAGAGGGCAAGAAATCTCTCTTCTGTGTCCCCACAACAAGACTCCATCAAAGGGAAAATTCTTCTTCTTTTCTCTAATCCTCGACAAGGAGATCTGTGTTTGTACGGCTTGTGGCCGAAATAATCCTCCGCCTACTGAAAGGAAACAAGAATTTACCAACCAGCTCTCTCGCGCACCATGGGGACCGAGCCAAATCGTAGGACTTGCACTGGCTGCCCCAAGACAATATGAGACCTTTTCTATTTTGGTTTTCCTTAAGTACAGGATAAAAAAGAAAGAAAAAAGAAAGAAGTGACAGTGTGTTTAGCTGGAAACTCTGCTAAACTAATCACTGCGCTATACTTGGGTAACGGGTGCAAAAGTGCTGCCCGGATGCCATGATCCGTCAACAAAACCAATCATCGATTCCTGGCAAGGATCACCCATTTGGTTGCCGCAACACATATCTGCTAGCACCAGCAATTTACAGCTGGAAAATATTAGGGAGGCTGAATTAATTGCTACAGTGTGAAATTTCCATGCCTTCATTTTGCATTAACAGCTTTGTAGTTAGCAGAACCCCAGGGAAAAACAAAAAAGGGTGGGTGGGGGGGAGGAAAGGCCCCTCACACGTGCCGAGAACCAGATGTGTTCGCTGTGGACGGGCAGCCACATGCCACCCTTCTCAGCAGGGCTGCAGCTCTCATTTGAGCAAACCTGGCTTCTGCCCCGGGCTGTACAGGAAATGCTGTGGATCGCGAGACGACAGCAGCATCATCTTCCAGAGCCCCCAAGTGCTGCACGGGGAGGCCAGGACCACACATCGCTCTGCGAGGGGCATTAGTGCCATCCAGGCAAGAAAGCTGTGGGAGGCTACACACAGAGACAAAACCATCCGCCCTCTTCCTCTTCCTCCTCTTCTCCTTCCTTCTCTCCCCAGAAGAGCAGGGATGAGGGTTCACAGGTTCCTCTTACCTCATTCCTCCCTCCTCACCAAGCCCTTGACACTGCCCATACAAATCAAATTTTGCAGGAAGGAGCGAGGATAAAAGCCCAACCTAACCAGAGCGCAGCAGCAGGCCAGAGTCCGCTCTTCCTCCCTGCCCTCTGCACACCCCCTCCCCACATGCACAAGCTTATTTCCAATGCACTTCTAAAGACAAACCCGGCCAAATAAAGGCACAAGACCTCTCAGGGCTCCCTGTGGAAGTGAGGAGAAGATGCGGCACTTGGTCTGCCACAGCCGAAGCACAGAGATGGAGCAGTAGTCACAGCAGCTGCTTGCAACTCAGCAGCGCTGAGGGCACCCATGAACAGAAAACCCAGTGTCCGTAATCATCGTGAGAGCCACACGCAGGCACTTGAAGCCAGCGGCCTAGGTGGCCACGAGAAAGGTTGAGGGGGCAAAGGGCCCAAAGGGACTGCACGTCAGTGCCCACTGCAGGGCCAGCTCAGCCCCTCAGCTCTCCATAACAAACAGCAATCTTGGGACATCTGCCTCATGTTGGGAAACCTGCCAGCACAACCGGAGGACTTCCACTCATGGAGTCCCACAACAGGCAAGAAAACAGTGCAGGGACAACACACCTCTTCGCAAATGTCAGAGCTGCCTTTGTCGGGCATGACATATCTTACCCAGGAGAAGTGTCTTCCTTCCAGGGACTCCACGAACAGGGACACAATATTGCCAAGCTTCAGGAATGCAAATCTAGGGGTCTGGTTCACATTTTGGCTTTTTTTCTGCCCCCTTTTATTTATTTATTTACACAGCTGCCTGATTCATGGAAAAAAAAATGAGATACTCAAACATTAGAATTACACTTAAACTGAAGAAAAAAATACACACAAACTGAAAACAGAAACCTCTAAGAACACAGAAGTGTTATTTTCTTAAAAGTGACACGCATTTTGGGGTTTTTTCTTTCTTGAAAATACCTCAGTAACTGGAAAAAAAAAGTGTTAAAAACATGGCTGGACCCAGCATTCAAGCTCACCTGGGCAAGATCTCTTACTTCTGAAGGTCTAGCAAGTTCTAGGTGAACAGAGCAGCTCCGGACAGAAAGGGTTTGTGCACTTTCTGCACTGAGATCTCTCGAAGACAAGGCTCTCAGCTCTTCTCCGTGCAGTCCTGCTCATTCATTTTGGTCCTCACTCTACTTCTCCTTAGCGGAGGGAGGCGAGCGATACGGCAGTTCTCGGGGGCAGGCGGGCAAAGGCTCTGCGGGGAGTTCCAGTCCAACGACAAGCGGTGCGCAGCCACAGCAAGCGGATTCCCCTGTGCCAAGAACAAACACAGAGCTGACGAGAGCTGCCTTCAGCCTCAGTGTGGCATTTTGCTTGTGTTTTATGTAACCATTTATGACTGTTACTCAATTATGAAGCAGAGCTTACCATGGAAACTGCAAGGAGGTGTTTTGTTAAGACAGAGAGCACACTTTTTTTTTTAAGTGGGAGCTGCTCATCTCTCTAATATGTGAACATCTGAACCGCATGCAAGATTTCACATTTAGATGCGGTTTCCAGAAGCCAGGTAGCCCTTGTTGGAGGCTATTCACCATGCAGCAGGCTTTAAGACAAAGAATGTTTTCTTTTTTTTCCCCGAAGCTAAAAAGCCAAGTGAAACGAAGCAATGGATTAGTTCCTTGATGCAGCCATTACGCGGTTCTGTGGGAAATGCCATTTTTTGCTGGGGTCCCACAGGACTGTAGCAGCTTAGTGGGCTGCCTGCCTTCATCAGTTCCCCAAACTGCTAAATCTCCAGGATTGGTCCCAACTCTGTACGGTCCACAGTTGCTTAGTAAATGACCTAGTAATCCAATTAGGCAGCAACATAGGCTGTCTAAAGGAATAAAACAAAAGGAAAAGGCGGGGGGAGCGAGGGAGAAACCAGGAAGGAAATTATGTGTAAAGAAGAGAAGCGTATCCTCATTACTACCCTAATCTGCATCTGCGAGCAGGAGCTTAGCTGGGTGCCCAGAGCCTGGGGAAAGAGGAGGAGGAGGAGAGGGGTTCAGAGCTGAGCACACATCCCTGTCGCAAAATGTGGCTCTCACCCAACGCACGAGGAGCTCTTCAGCTGCATGGGGCACCAGATGGAGAGGCACCGTCCCTCCCAGTCAGCCTGGTCAACAGAGGCTGCCATAAAGGTGAGCCTGCTCCAGCTCTTTAAACCTAAAACACATTCCAGCTATTGAAAACATTTCTCTGCTTTTATAACACTGTGTCCAGCTGTTTGCAGGTCCTCCAAGTGCACCACTCGGAAGAAAGAAGAACATGGAGACTGTGTCCTCTAAACACTGGCTCAGGGCCACTTACAGCTAATAACTGTAGCACCAGTCCCTTGAGATGCACAGCCCTGCGACCAAAGGAGGGACAAACATTGCGTGCCTTTCCAAGAGCACCCCTACACTTGGCATGGTGAGCAGGTAGGTGGGAAGCCACCCTTCTGGCTGCAAGGACAAGATTCCTCCCAGCAGGACAAGGAGGACAGCCCAGTTGTGTGGAGCACTGTGAGAATCTGCACAGTGGCGAAGACGGAGCTCTGGTTAGAGCAAATATTTTAACTGCCAGTGGTTTCCACACGCCTAAGAAACGAGCATAGTCAAGGCTTCAAAACAACATCTTTTAAACTACTTCCTTGCCGCATTCTCCTTCCGCTGGGCCAGGAGATAATTACAAACTAAAAAACAGAGCAAAAGATCTCAGCACTGATGGGTTTGGTGTGGGTGTGAAAGCTCAAGAGCATGAAAGCCATCACCTCAGTTTCCACGCTGCAGGCCCAAACAATAGCATTATCTGAGATTTTTTAGGGGGAAAAAGCCATATACGCATGACTGCTCTGGAATATTAGCATTTTTAATATGAAAGAAAAAGTAAGGCTTTTTTGGGGGCGGTGATAACTATCAGCACGTTAGTCTTCTTTAGGGCTTCGCTATTATCACAACAAAAGAATGTTGAGCATCTTGGTTGAAGGGCAGGAGTTAAAAACGCCTGGCATGCCGACCTCTTAGAGATAATCCTGCAAACAAGATATGACAAGGATGCACTTCTCCTACCCCCAGTTCTTCTGATGAATAACTGGAACAGCATTTTCAGCCTGCAAGAGAGTCCCAATTAGCAGCCCAGCAACATCAGATCAGAACCTAAAAGCAAGATGGGCCAGGCAGTTCCAGATCCCTCTCTGACAAGGCAGAGCCCCTCTGCTGAACATGAGCAGCAATGACCCACTCTTGCTGCAAGCCGTGTGCCATGACATTGCAGGGCATCATCCCTCAGAGCGTGCTGCTTCTGGGCACCCACTGGCCACTGCTGAACCCAAGCAAGTTTGGCCAGCACCACCTTTCAGGACAGGAACCTTCCTGAAGCAGTGGCAAAGACAATATTTTTCCACTCACTTCACGGCCGATTAGCAACGCAAGCATAAGACGTCAAAAACTGATTCTTAATTACCACAACCAACATTTAATGACTCCAATTATATTTCTACTGATTTCTGAAAATTGGATTCTCCAGTACACTTGCTGTATTTAAATTAGTTTCCTACCTCATTCATGGTAATTATAATTTGACAAACCAAATTAAAATACAGTTGAGATTTCTAAAGTCCTACTTAAAAATAATGAGGATTAAGAACAAAAAATTTTAAGCTGACATTTTCATTCCCTTTCCTTCAGAATACCAGAATTACAGCTTTAAAAAGATTAAAAAGATGTAAAGTCCAGTTATTTTCTGTGTTAAATTGCTGTATACTATAGAAAGGAAATTATAAAACCTAACTTCCTTATTCCCCCTATGTAACAGAAATTAGCTTTTTTTTTTTTTTTAGCCTGAAAAATCAATAAAAGTTTCTCTTCATGGGCTCACTACGACCAACATCATAGCAGACACTAGCAACAAAGGGTTTCAGGTACCCCCTTTTCAGAAATACACATCTTGGTGTTTACTAACAACTCCTGCATCACACCTACATCTCAGGAGCTCAGTACGTAGCTCCACTATCCGAGCTATAGGATAAACATGGTTTCCCTAGCACACAGTGGCACCTGCTTGGGAGTATCCACACTTTATAGGAAAGCTATTTTTAAGAAATGATAGCAAATCTAAAGCAGGTTTGGACCAGTGTGGCAAGGCATGCATCCACCATGAGGATCAGACGCAGCTGCTGCCACGAGAAAGGAACACAAAGCAGAGCCTCCACGTGTGTTCAACATATTTAGCATTTGCTCAAGAGGCAAAAAAATACAGATTTATAGGCCACATTTCCACAGCACTATAAGTAAATAACATGCTAATGTCACAGCTACTTCTTGCAGTAACACTTTTTCATTACGTTTGTTTCTGCTGCATTTTTTATTCCCGTTTTTCTCAGATACTCATTACTCAGCAGTGGTTGCTAGATTTTATGTTCACATATGGCTTAAAGAGCTAGCAGTTTAATGTTCCCTATATGTAAATAACTACATGCTGTTTCTGTCCCTGCTGTGCAAGCGAGGGAATGATTAGATTATAAATCTTGAATACAGAAATATGTCAAGTCAGTTTTAATCTACAAATCTATTAGAACCTACTCTCCATGCTACATTTTCTAGCCTCTCTTTCACTCCTCAGTTCCCACTACAACCAGCAAAGGGTAAAAGGAGGCTGGGAAAAGGGTGCTCTGGAGTTCTGGCCCTGTCTCCTCATCCTCATGCTTTTGGGGGGCTCATTTCTCTCCAGCAGGGCTGCCCTACGGGGTACAGAGAAGAGCAACATAGCAATGAGACTGCGGCCCCCACATGGGAAGTCCCCTCAAACTACCAACAAAAATTGAACCTGGGATTACACAGGAAAACAGCAATGAAGTGCAACACAAGGCAGGAGTCAGGAGGGGTAAAAACCTGCGTTTTAAACGATTCTGCTTTTACTTGATTCGTAGCACAACCCTAACGCTATTACTTGAAATGAGGGCACGTTGCAAATATAATTTATCATCTTTTTAATATGGCTGACAGTGTACTCTCCAAATCAAAGCTCACATGCCAAGTACATTAGTGATAAACCATTTTCCTTTTTGAAAAGCGAGCACCGCGAGAGCCAAAGCAACATTAACATAACCACTAACATTTCCAGCTTTTTCGGTATCAGCAACCAGTACACGGCATAATCTTTTGAACTTCGAAGGTGGAGAAACCCGCTTTAAATAAATGAGAGAGATGCATAATTCATCGCTTACACAGCCTTGCCAGCTGCAGGAAGGGATTCTGCCCACTGCTGCAGCCTGCTCTGCAGCTCCCACCTCCTTACATGCAAGTAAAGGAACGAAGAAGCTCGCACAGGTTATCAAGCATGTCCTGCTGGCACGAGCAAGCACCCAACAGCCTCCCGTTCACTGGCACCTGCAGATTCCCATAGGCCTCAGCATTTACTACAGATGTAGCCCAAACCGTCAGGCACAGGTTGTCGCTCTGCAGTTCAGAGACACAGAACAACCGCAGGAGGTGCAGGATTCAAGGGACGATTCAAGTTCCTGTTCTGGCAGGAAGATGGGAGAACAGCTACACTGCTCTAGCTGCCGCCTCTCCTCCTGAACGCAGGTGGCCACGTCAGTACCTGGACAGACGTTCGGTGGGCACAGTGGTGCATTCCAGTGCCGGGAACTGCACTGCCCCTACCTACGGTCATCCTGCGGCTCTAACAACAGGTGAGTGAGACCCTCTCCGAGCTGTGCAGCATCCCTCTGCACAGTAGCCATCCACAAGAACAACACACATCCTTCATGTTACTGTTGGGTCCCATTTGATGACAAAGTATGTTCAGTGACCATTTTAAACTGAGAATGGAAAATATTTACCAAGACCTTCACCAGCTCTTCTGGAGAGTGACATTAAGATGATTTTTCTACTTGACCAATGATGGCAGCTAAAAAGGCTGTTAAGTAACATCAGTCTGAAAAGGATCTTCTAATAACAAATATATATGCAATTTGATAGTGGATAAGGCTCTTCAGCAGGAGCTAAAAGACAGGTCAAGGGAGTGAAGGAGAAGAGCTCCCCACTTGGCAGTGCCTTTTCAGCTGTAGACAGTGATAGAAGATTAGTTCTTAGGTATATAAATCATCTTCAGTAAAGACTCCTGGAAATGAGTGTTTCTCTGCTAAAGAAGTACCAACACTTAATCTTCTCAAGTTCGGCCTGATGACGAGGGTGGGATAAGGCTAAAAGGAAAGGTTAATTAAACCAAAGAGCAAACATGCAAGAACCTTTAAAAATTGATTAGACAATGGAAGTAAATGACTTCTGGCAAAACAAGGTTGATTTCATTGCCAGGGTTATAAAAACATCTAAGAGATAGAGTTCTCTTTTAAAGATTTATCTTCTCATTGTATGTTCCCACAGAAATGATAAGTACCAGGATATTTAATGGGATAAATGGATCACAACCTAGCCACCTCCTTTTCCCCTCAGTGAAGAGAGAAGTAGTGCCAAGGATGCCCTCATCTAAAAAAACAAAGCACCACCAAGGACCCAAGGACTTGGGAAAATGGTCATGTTGCCAAAAAAACTCAGGAATATTTATATACTTTATTTTATTTTTTACAATCAAGCTCATCTGGTGTTTAGCATCTCTGTGTTTGGAGGGACACATCACCAGTCAGGTGACCAACGCCAGAAACCCCCTTTTCCCTGCATTTCTCCTCTACTGCTGCACTCCGCAGTTTCTGCTCTGTAGTGTGGATCCACTTACGTTCATTTGGGAATTTATAGTGTGATGGGCCAAACCTTTGGGTAGAAGTATATGAAAAATACAGAACTTGCTGCGTACTCAGTAGATGGTTATTTAATGCTTTTTTATCTTACACTGGTAAATAAAAAGGGCTTCCACCCAACTTCACAGAACTGAAGTCTCCAATACTCACGCTGGAGAGATTGGGACTGAAGCTCTGGTAAGTGCTCTCACTGCCACCATAAATCCAGGCATCCCGTGTGGACGCATTCTGGCTGCCGGAGCAGCACTGGGGCCAGGTGCTCACGTTTTTAACCTGGATTCTACTTAATGGTTAATCACTGACCCACTCGCCATCAGTCCTAGGCCAGAGGAGGTTGCCAAACAACCCATTTTTGCCCCAGTTACTTTTTCAAGGTCCTTTAGCAATGGCCGCAAGAATGAGTACTGAGACTCCTACAGTCAGATCTGACACGGAGGTGTGAGGGCAGGAAGCAAGTGAGACTAAACTGCAGATCTACCTAATGCCTTGCCTTAAAATGCAGCATTCAGCATTACTCCACTATGTATCAAAGCCTCTTAAAGAAGCCTTTATAAGGCTGCAGCCTCGACGTAACTCGCATACTTCCTGACCAGGAAAATTAATGGCCTCTTTGCTTCTTAAAGATTTCCAGGGAAAGTTACGTGCCCTCAGCTTGAAGAGATAGAGATGAGGAAGAGGATGTTCATACGTAACTTGCAATTGCCTGCAGAGGAAGTCACACCTGCTTTTCTAAGGCACAACTACTCCACACTGGTACCAACTAGAGCAAACGCCACCATTTTCCTTGGCTACTAGCCCCAAAGGGAGGGCAAGTGCAAATAAACTGTAGTTCACACAGGGCCTACAGATTTTAAGCGACACCCTCAGGATCAATAGTACCACATACAGAAAAGGACCCTGTTGAACTAGCAGAACCACAAAGAGAGTTTCACTAGAAAAAAAATGCTGTCCTTAGAAATCCCATGGAAACATAATTAATCCCTCATTTTCAATAGACTGGCGGCTGTGGGGTGGGTCCTGCACAGCACAGGACTCTTCTTGGAGGAAGAACACCTGATACTGCCACGATTGCTAAATGGCTGATGCCTGCAAGCATCAAAGAACCCATCTCACAGCAAAGTCACAGGTAACTGCTGAGACCGGTGGGAATTTTACTAGTTTTGAGACCCAAAGATCAAGCCCTTAAATTTCTAGGAACTCCATGATCTTCAAAAGGGAAAAAATAAATATTAGAGAGCACCTGGAGAAGGTGAACAGAGAGCACATGCGAGAAGCTATCACCAGCACAGCGCGTACCCAAGCAAAGGGAAATCCCAGAGGACAGACCAGACCTCTTCCAGAGGATGATGGAGATGGACAGTGTGACTTCACATGTCTTGAGCAGGTCAAAGTCCATGCTGTTGCTAATGCCATCTCCCACCTCCATGCCAGGCCCCTCCTTGGTACTCCAGCAGCTTCTCTTGGTGAGACCCTCCCCAGCCAGAAATGGTTCAAGCAGGTGGCTCCTGCAGTACAGGGTCGCAAGCCTTCTCCTTGTCCTCTTCCTTGCACCAGTGTCCCCAGCCCAGTAAGTGACCTGTGTTGAAGGTGGCTGGCCGCCCAGCTCACAGTGCAGCCCACTTAGAGCTGCCAGGGGACAGAAATCTCCCTGTTTCTGTCCCCGCAGTGCCAGGAGACACACAGGGCAGAGATGAAGGGCCCGTGTGGTTGCTCTTGTGCCAAATCCTTTCTAGGAAAGCAGCCTCACATTGTTGGAGTCATTAATCCTTCAGCCTTCAGCTACAAAATTCATACAAATTATTTTATTTATAATTAAGGTCTCTAAATGTGGAAATTAAATTATCATTTACAGTGTAAAATGAGATAGCACAGAAAAAGCTAGACAATAGGGACTACTCTCCTCTACACGAATCAGGAAGATATGGTGGGGTGGGGGTTATCCAGCTGTAGCTTTAGGTTACAATAAAGATTTCAGCATCTTTGAAAAGTTGCTGAGGTTGGTCAGAAGAAAACTTCATGATCGAGAACACAAAATCAATCCCAAAACTCAAAGTACCTCTCAACTCTGTTCTCTTACTCCTAATTAGCCATCTGATCACTGAGTTACAGGCACATTTACTGGACAGCTAAAAATCCACAGTATTTCTGCATTTCCTCTGCAGAAAACAAGTCCTTCCAAGCACAGAGGAGTTGTTGCTCATCACATGTATTTAGGCTCAGCCTTCCACTCAAATCAGGATGCAGCGAAAGGAAGAACAGCAAGGGAAACAGATGGCCCTTGCCCAAACACGAGGCATAATTCACTGGAGGGGCGGAGGCCAAGGCAGGCAGAGGAAGAGCAAGGGGTTCAGCCTTGCTTTTGCAGCAGCAGCCCACTGTAAATGTTGTAACACCTACTACAGCCACACACACAAACTCAGAATAGGGAGGTTCTTGAAGCCTTTTTGCCTTTTGCTTCAGCGGCAAAAGAGCATGCGGATCGGCAATTGAGGATCATGGCAGCTTCAAAGGCAATCTCTTCCCATCCCTGCTAACCTATTAACTTGGTTAGGCGTCATTAGGTATTACGAGAGTGAAAAGACATGTGTCCATTCTATGCAGTTACTGTTTTGCCAGATTGCTGACCAACCAGAGGGCTATTTAGGTTGAGACTACATTGGGGAGATAGAGCTGGTACATGCTTACATAACGAGACTGGAAAATAGACATGTCCCAAGATGTTAGTGTATTGAGCCAGGCAACCAGATTGCAGAAAGGGTAGCAGCCATGCTGAAGCTGAGCAAGGAAGAAAAGGTTAGGATATGCAACCTTCCTGTTTCTACATAGCCCCCAACGATGCATGAGCTACAGGAAGGTTTTAGGGCCATCGTTCAGCCTGAGCACCTCACCTGCCCCTACAGCCAGCTGTGACCAGGCTGGTGCGGACGCCAGCAGCAAGCACAATGCTCGCTGGTGCCAAGCAGGAACGGGGGAGGCTCATTGTGGGGGCTTTTCAGGATCAGCTCTTCACTTGACAAAAGCAACCGTGCTGAGCAAGAGCGCAGGCATGTTTGTTGCTGGAGAAGCAGGCTTTGACAAGATAGGAAACGTGGATGGCAGGAACAAGATGAACTGCTCCGTCTGGTCGCTCCACCTCGTGCGCCTGTCCCTGTCAACCCGCTGTCTCTGCGAACGCAGCCAACTGCAAAGTCCCTTCTGCCACTGACGCACACAGGGGGAAAGCCCCTATGAGGCATCTGTGTCTCGCAGGCTGTCACAGTGCTTGCCTTCAGCTCCTCCAACCCCAGCTCAAATCCTAAGGGGTAGCTGTCCCATAAATACAATTCACAGACTATCTCTGCTTCCATAATGCTGAAAGACTCATGCACACAGACATATAGTTGTGCTTCAAAACTGCAACTTTAGTGGAAAGGTCATTTTTTAAAACCTGGAGTTTGTTTCTTGCAACATACCCATTGGACACAATGAATGCATGGTTCCTTTTACCATTTCAGTAGAAGCTATTGCACCTGATGGTGCAAGTCCCGCTGAGGCCAGGGCACGTGCTCGGCTCTCATGCTGCACATGACCGCACTGTCGCACTGTAAGAGTTGAGCAGATTCCCAGATCTCAAAAGCATCATGGATGATATTTCAGTGAAACATCCCAAAAAGCTTAGCTGTCATATCTCTGAAAAGATGCAGCTCCAATGGGCCCACTGGTCACAGCGGAGCAGAAGGAAGCTCTAAGCCTCTAGTTAGAGGACATTATGTGAACACATCCAAGCAGGGACCTGAACTGATACCAGCATCCAGACACTATAGAAAGAGGAGTTAAGTATGAAAACAAGTGCAAGTCACAATAAGACATAGGACTTTGCAATAGTGAGGAAAGACTCAATAAATGGATCTGTATTATTTGCAGGTGTTTCCACCCTTGAGGGGCCCAAGAAGCAGAGACACAGTGCAGGAGTCCCCAGTGCCAGGCACGGTATAAACACAAGACGGAGCCCCTGGATTTGCTTCTTGATTTATTTAACACCACTAAACCCAACCCTGTGCATTCACATTTGTCCAGACCTATCGTTTCTGTGTTCTGCCTGAACATGGTGGTAGCATCATCATCCTAATGTCTTCCTAATCCATAAGCCCAAATCCCTTCCCTTCCCAGCAGCTCATACCTAAGTGCCTCCTGCAGGTGTGGAGCACTCAGGCATGGCAGCCAGAAAACAAAACGTTTCCCCATCAGTGACACTTCTGCTGGCAACAGGACCTGCTGTAATGAGAGGTGCAGAAGAAATACGCTTACCAACACAAGAGCACATAGCCCTCCATAAATACCCCTCTTCACCTGGGGATCAAGTCTTTCTTTCTTGAATGAGCCTTTCCAAACCAGAGCAGGCAACAATTGTGGAACAACTACACAGAGTAACATTGGAAATGTCCAGTTTGAGAGACTGTATTAAAAAGGCTTCTAAGGAGAAAAACTTCAAAGATCTTAATTATACTTTCACATGCAGCACTTAAATAAGCGAAAACATTTTTGCTAGAAAACATGTTTTTGTTAATTACACAATTCTGACTTCATACACAAACACATTGAAACTACAGAAAATACCATATCTAGACTTTTAAAACTGAGCATCTAGCCAAGGAAAGAGCATGTTGCAGTATTCAATGTTTCTCTGCAATCTAAAAAGTATTTATCCCTTGGTTTAACTCATGGGAAATAAACACTGTCGTGAAGTTACATAAAACACTGTTCCAAAGTAAAACCCGGGCCTGCCCGGTCCTCACAACTCCCTTGATAAAATTTACAAATGTGTGAAGGGATAGAAGCAGCTAATGCAATAAAGGCAGGGACATTGACACTTCCCCCTTTCCCAGGCTGGGCACCATTTCTCTCCATGGGCACAGGCACCTGCAACAAGCGTCTGCTGTTAGCCTCAGGCATGGGTGCAACCAAAGCGCGAGGAGACCAATGTCGGGAATGTCAGGAATTATGTCCCCGTTATGCTGTGTACGGGGACAGGGGACCAGTGGGCAGCAGGTACCAGGCCAGCCGCTGCCTCTCACTGCCCTCTCCCCAAGGGAAGGGCAGGCAAAGTCAGTGCAACGACACACAGAGCAGCAACATGCAGCCAAATTCATGCCAACACTCCAGAAAATTATGAAACCACTGGTCCCTTCAGCACAGAAAATGGTCCTTAAACATGAAAACTTTTAATTTCATCTCCATTTCCATGTAGTTGAAGTACCTCCTGTTGCCTGAGGTTAACACTACAAAGAAGCATACGGCAGAGCCACACTAAAGGATTCAGCAAAGCAGCCACATCAGCCAGATCACTAACCTAACACCAGCGTCGGCAGGGTACGTGGCTAATGCACCTATCAGAATGTGAGGGAATTC
>JAWLRI010000285.1:1172160-1191506 GCA_034781795.1 Crypturellus tataupa
CCCCCCCCCCCCCCCCCCCCCCCCCCCCCCCCCCCCCCCCCCCCCCCCCCCCCCCCCAAAAAAAAAAAAAAAAAAAATCAGACAGATTCCGAGTAGTTAAGAAAAAAGTTCACCAGGCAATTAAGGGAAAAAAATACATAAAACTTGTACACATCAGAAGAGAAATCATGATATCCAGGCTATTTTATTCAATTAATTTTTTAGTAGCACTCCTTACTCAACTCAGATACCAGACAGAGAACTTGCATTCGCAGCCTTTTGAAGCAAGCTCTAATCCATAAGCAGGAGAGAGGCAGTATGAGAGCACTTATCTCACAGAGAAAAGGGAAAGCAATCCCCTCTCTGAACACAGTAAATTCAGTGGCAAAACTCTATGAATATTGCAAACCAGCTTCAGCAATACATGCTATTTAAAATAAACTCAAAAACTGAAGCTTCAAGAAAGGCATTAAAGTCAAATACTTCACAGTAAAATATTCAGAGTTATCATTTGGGGAGTTTTAATGTTGTTGGGGGTTTATTTTTCCCCGCCCCCCTCCTCCTCTCTCCAATTTGTGATACCATTATACCAAAAAAAGTTGGATCCAAAACACAAGTTGAAAGACAACCCATACCACCCCCCTCTCTTTCCAGTTAGGGCCAGAGCCAACACATCCCCTCAGCCCTGCTATACATGTTCTAAGTCAATCCATTTCCATTTTTATATTGACATATCCAGGGGTCCCAGAGTCTCCTTTGATTCAGGAGTGGTCCCAGCCTGCGCACATTTATGCCCCTTCCTTGCCCTCTTCCTTCCTCTGCTTCAAATTCTCATTTTCAGCAGCTGAGGAGACAGAACGGCCAGCGAACAGGAGGGAAGGGGCAGGTATTCCCGAGGCGCCAGGCTGAGCGGCAGACCCAGACTTTCCGACTCCAGCGCCGACAGGGTTATCGCGCTGGAAAAGCAAGGGGGCAGAGCACAGCATCCAAACAAGCATCTGTTTTAAACTCCTCAGGGAAAACTCCTGCCCGGCGCATAAAAGGGGAAAAAAAAATAGCAGATTCAGAGGCAGTTGGGAGTAGTTATGTATTTTTCATTCTGAGGTTAACGCCAAACACAAGCGGGGCAAATGGAAGCAAAGGCAGGCTTCGGAGACTCCAGCAGCGACTGGTTTGAAGAACCAATTCATGGAACAGAACCACAATGCTTGTCCGGTGAAGAAGCTAGAAAAGCTCGTTCTGTAAATAAGACTCATGTGAGGCCTCCTCTCCTTACACCTAGATTAAGGATTAGTATTGATCTCTTTACACATAGCACTGGAATTTGAAAGTTAAAACAACAACATCCTCTCTAGCCTGGCCAGGAAGATTTTGCCGCTTGGAAAGGATTGAGTTTTCTATTGAACGTTAAGCACAACCAAAGCTCTCTTAGCATCTCAATCTCATTTCTAGAGGGTATTCATGCTGCCTAGGAAGTGAGAGAAACAGTAACTCTATAAAGCCATAAGAGACAAAAAAAGTAATAAAAAACACACACTGAAGATGTGTCCTGATGGTTTTGCACAGACTTTTATAAGAACCAAAAAATAAAGCAACTTGTTGCTTAAAAGCAAAAATAACATACTGCTTTTGGGATACTATGTAGAGTCCATAAAATAAAATAAAAGTCCATTAATTCTGTGCCAAAATAAAACATTGGGAAGGAAAAACAGGTCTACAGTAGGGAGAAAAATCACTCTATAGCTGCATTCCATCACGACAAGCGTGCAGAAGCAATCTTTGTTCAGGGCTTCCCCTGAACTTCTGAGTGTCCCACTTTGTGCTCACAGTGTGGACTAAAGTAAATAAATAAAAAGAAATAGAGCGTGCCTGAGTAACTCCTGGCTTAAATATTTATTAGAGACTATTATCATTGTCCCGATGTGGGTCACCTGCAGGGCGAGGATTTTCGGATCAGGAAGAATGAGCAATAGGTAGCTGCTCTTTTCCTTTTTTCACTTGCACTGCCGCTATGTCTCGGAGCTACTTTCTAGGCACTAGAGAAGCACGCTGACTTGATGGCAGGTTTCAGAGAAAAGTCTGCTCCTTAGTGATTCCTGACATTAGGGCATCCAAGGAAGTTTAGATCAGCACAACTATTACAAACCACAGTCATCTTATAGGCAGGCTGGGTAATATCTCCCACAAGCAAGCTTAAATTAATATTATATTTTAAAAACACTCAGTAGCTTTGGATTCCAATTGTGCTGTCCTTTTCAAGTCTAATTTTTTGAAACTGAAATGACCACCAGTTGCATTTATAAAGACTGGCAGGAAAAACAAAAACCATTCCCTCCTGCAAAACTCACGTGGAACAAGCTTCCTCCAAAGCCAGGGGCTGCATGTGCCTGCAGCAGCCAAAGGAGACTGGGAACTGCGCAGGCAGCTCAGTTTGTGCAGGTAGACGCGCTGTGCAGCCACGACAGCCGCGTCCCGGGCACTGCTTGCAGCTGCACCACCCACGGCAGCGACAACACAAGTGCCCCATGCGAGCAGGCGGCTCCCTTGCTCCCACTGAGGTAGGAGGGAGTACGCAGGATCACGAGGCAGCAGCGCGAGCAACAGCCTGAGCTGCGAGCAGCAACATCTTGCGAGCCCTGCGATGCCATGGATGGGCCTGCGCGTTCCTGCGGTGGAAGCGAGCCCATGTGGCCATCAACACCAATGAACAGCTATGGTATGCCGGGTTACGCTCACCTCCAGGGAAAACAACTGGAAAGACCACTTGACACAGCGGGGCAGCCAATGTACTTCAGGCCCTTGGAGTGGAAGCTGCTATCGAGATCAGAGCAGGAAAAAAAAAAGACATAAGTGGCAGCAGACTTCTGATAAGGAAAAGGAGAGATTTAAACAGACTCAAACACCAGTATAAATCTGAGAGGAATTTAAAGGTCTGACTACTCTTCCAAACGCATTGTAGCTTTCAGAAGGTGCATGGACTGATAGATATTAATGTAGACAGATATTAATGATATTAACTCTCTTAAGGATTTCTAAAGTTTAACTCTTTTACCTTATGCTTACAAAAAACCACTCCAAAACACAAAAATATTTTTCTTTGTTTTAAATATTTTAATTGTCTCCACACCTCCAAAATGCAGGCACAGACTCTTCTCTTGCAGTACCACACATTTTCTACCCTCGAAACCCAGAACGTTCAAGTTAAACGAGAATGAAAAGTTCAGCATCTTAACCTTACCAAGGAGAATCCATATTTTAAATAGAAAAAAAAAAAAAAAAAAAACACTGGCATAGGCTAACAAAAAAAATAAATAAATAAATAAAAAGATTCAATCTTTTCCAAAGCTTAGAAGGGTAGAATGATTGTGTTCCCCCAAGCATCGAGGAAGCAATTTTAAAGGAAAGCATCCACTGACAAGTGACACTGTTCTACATAATTGGAAGGAGAAGATTTAAGGCTAGCCTAGGCTTTGCTGGCGAGCTGGTGGAACTCCATAAATATCAACCGTCCCACACTCTCACAGCAAGTCAGGATTTATTTCATGGCACTGCACGTGGCTGCAGCTTTGAGCTTCTATTAGCTGGGAACAGCATGTCCTGCTGAAGCATTAAGGTCTCTGGACTCAGCCAAATCTTCCATCTCAATATGCCACCGAGTCAAAACAGCAACAACTATTGTCCCTGCTGTGAAATATGTAATACTGCGAACAAGAAATATGCTCCACTTGTCCCGGGCAACAGATCAGATCCTGGCATTTCCTAATTCTTTTAGAAACGCAGTCACCTTCAATGTTGTGAGAAAGAGATGCGCTTCCAGAAGCATTTATCTGTCAGCACTTGGCAAGACAGCGAAAGAAAGTATCAATTTTCTTAAACTGGTCCCTGAAGATTAGAAAAGAGGGAGGGCAATGAGCACCAAGAATCCCAGCAGGAAAACACGGAGATTAATGGATGGGTACAGAAAGGATGGCCGGGAAAGCCTCCCGTTAAGACAAGGTTGGAAATAGTATATTAGTAAGTGAGAGGAAAGACATCCCCCCCTCAAAAAGACAGCACTTTATGATGTGCTGGCTAACTAGTTAGTTCTAACTAACTATAGTGTTAGTTAGAATTAAGCAGCAAAGCTTACCAAGCAAAAGTTTGGTAGCCAGACACCACTACTTATCAGCCTTTTTCTGAATATGGCAACATAAGGGATTTCATGTCCTTCAATTATTTACTTGAGATAGTTGCTGGCAGAGGGGAAGAAAAAAAAAAAAAAAAAAAACTTTGCCACTCCCTTCCCGTACTTCTGATGTCCTCCTCTGTTTTGTGGGGCTCGTGACATCACCAAGCGCAGGGAAAGCCTGAAGCATCCTAGACACAAAAGAAAAGCTGGTCTTTCCTGAGGATAAAAGGAGGTGGTAAAGTATCAGCCCTTGAAGTACAAACAGGTTCAGACACCTCCTCTTGGAAAGATAAGGAGTTTTTCGAGTAGGAACCTCTCCCACCTGGAAGAAGCTTTAAAGTACTTGGAGAAGCAGGGATGGATGTGTCAAGAAAGCATTTTGCATTTGCATCAGACACTTTGATGATACAAACACTTCTGCGTACCCACATTTATTAAAGAGATGATTATGGCTACTATGGCTGTGAACAAGTAACACAGCAAGTAACCGGCAAATACAGTGCTGAAGTTCTGAAATTCTTCCAGATAAGACTGCACTTGACCCATCCACGGCATACGAAGAGAAGCATAAATACAAGGACACACTGGGACAGCAGGAGAAGCTTTTGCTTCTTGTTTTCTGTCACACACACATCAGACCCAGTCATCCTTCTGGCGCAGTTTGTTCTTCCTATCCACAGCTAGAACTGTGAGCCCAAGCTGGGTGAAGAGGCCTCCTAACTTTATCTCCCCAACAGCTTAAATATTTTTAATGGGACATTCATTTTTATAGTTACTTTAATACCTGAAAATCTGGCTAACAGTGCACCTAAAGCTACCCCTAAATAATGGCAATTACGCTTTTCCTTTTCCCAAAGGCCAAGTAGGCCTAGAAACAGGACAATTCAAGCACAGAAAGTTTTTTCCCCATTTCAATCCTGTGTATGTGTCCATATTGCAATTTGAGAACCCCCTAAAAGGTAGAGCTCTAACTAACCAGCTTTCAGCATATGTACGTCAGGGAAGATTCAAAAGAGCATTAAAGATGTGACACGACATGACCAATCCATGTGGCTTCTTCCCTGAGCTAGGTAGCCAGTTCCTTTGTGGCACAGTCTATTTTCCTTATGAAATTCAGTCTTTCCAGGCTTACTCTTCCCACGTTGTTTTTCCACTTGCCATAATTGTACAGTTATGCTATATGTCTTCTCTCACTAGCTCCTAGAGACTCCAGGCTCCTCTAACCACATTTCAGGTTTGAGCAATTTTTGGCACAGCTACTTATAGCACACAACTTCAGCACTGATGTCCATCTTACATACAACAGTAGAATCAAGAAAAAAAATTACTGTCAAGAAAAGACATACTTAGCTTGGCAGGTCAAATAGCAAACATTGCTGGAAAGGCCAGACAGACTCCAGACACAGGAAGGCTCTTAGGTAACTTGCAAGATAGCTTGTGATTCCCTTTCCTTTTTGGAAACCCTTGAAAACTATGAAAAACTAAAGTAACTTCCAGCTTCTATTTGAGAGAAGATATGGATAAGGATAACATGACAGCTACCAGCCCTGCACAGACAGAACGGTGTGTGTTGCAGACACTGTGTTGCCTTTTGATCATTTTTTCTCTCCTTCAACACAATGTGTAACCTGCTCTCCACAACCACAACACAGAGAGATGGCATCTGTACAGCTCGGGGTCTGCATATCAAGAGGGTCATATCATCAGCTTCACAAGATCCCACTGAGTAACAGCACTGCTGGACTCCATATTTGCATCTGGAAGCTGAAATATTGCCTCAAATAAGCCTTTTTTGTTCAGGAGAGGGACTGAAATCTAGCAGGAGGCTTTTCAGCTTCAAAATCTCAATATTATTGCGAGGAAAGCAAAATAAACAGGTCTCTCTTGCTCATGATAGTCTATGCGCAGATGTAGAAGGATACTGGCAAAGAGGCTCAAGGCCAGAAACCTGCGCGTTCCTTCTTTCAACAAGGACTGAGGTAGATCAGAGAGAGCAACAGCTGTCCATTACAGTGGATTACCCACGACAGTCTCTGAAGGACTCTGATGGATCTGCTCCCTTATGCATAAGGCACATTTCTGGCCTGCATGGTTCAGAGCCAGTACAGTCCTCTCTCCTCCTCCCCAGTTTTGTTTAAGACAGCAGTTTGCAGTGAGTATTTTTCAGCTGCACAGTTCTCAGGGTCAGGACACCTTCCTGCATGGGGCAGAGCAGGCTGCTCGCCTACTCGAGCAGCCTCCTTCTCCCTCACATATTCCCGACAGCTCCACGGGTCAGCGTGGCTATACACACGACGTGTTTGCAGAGCCAGTTGCAATTCCCCTGTGGCAAGCCACAGCCTCAGGAGTTCCCACAGGGCTGCTGTTTTCTCTGCCTGTAATGGTCCACAGGCCTGGGGCCATGCAAGTCCCCAGGTAGAATCCTCAGCCCAAGAGGCTGGCATTACGCTGCTGCTTGGTCCCTCCTGCCCTTGCAAAGTCCCTCCTGTGAGCCCTGCTCTTGTCTGCCCATCAAAAGAAAGAATAAATTACTTCCCAGGGGACTGAGACTGGCTGTTCATTGACTCCAGTTACCTCAATCATTTGCAGCAGGCAAATATCGAGACCCCTTTCTTGTCGTGCCATTCCCAGCCCTGCCACATGATCACTCCCATCAGGATGTCCCCACTGCTTCCACAGGCTCTAGCTGGGATTTCAGCAAGCGCAGATCCCAAGGGCTCTCTACTGGCAGCAAAATAGGGCTTTTGCTACTGCCATCAACCCTCATGGCACGTGCACAAGCACACCTCAAAACTTCTATTCTACAGTAATAGTGTCTTCTGTTTCAGAGACAGAGCTATATCCTTCTCCTTTATCCCCCTATGTGAGGATGGCACAAATGAACTGGGCAAGACCCAGGCCTATATCATCCTCCCACCGTGCCAGCCCACGGCACAAGAGGAAGAACAGAGTAATCTGAAGAAATGCCTGGAGAAGCTGTGAAGTCTCCTTCTCTGGAGATCCTCCAAACCTGCCTGGATGCCACCCTGTGCCACGTGTTCTGGGTATCCCTGCTCGAGCAGGGGGGTTGGACTAGATGATCTCTAGAGGCCCCTTCCAACCTTAACCATTTTGTTATTCTCTTCCTCTCCTCCCACATTTGAGCAATTTAGGTATTCCACAGAAAAATTACCAATTCACTTCTACAGCTACCTCTGGTTTTAAGCATAAGGTTTATTTGTCTTTCTGGCTACCTTTCCCACTCATGCTTTAGGACAAAATAGGGCAACACGCAAAGCACTGATAAAAAGTCATTAAACTTTTAGGACTGCTCCACTTGAATGGAACAACCTTTGACAAGGGACAGCAGCCACTACCCAGGCAAGGCAGTATTTTATGCCTGGACTGCACAGAAAGAGCAGCCCAGCTCAAGAAGTCGAAGGAGAGGGTTATGAGCCAGAGGCAGCAGGGGCAGCATGGCAGGGAGTGCGCAAGCTCACCCAGCTGCTGCAGCAGGTTCCTTCAGCAGTGTCTGCACGTGCCCCAACAACCTGCCCCACATGCACATGCCCAAAGCCAGGGGAGCTGGGAGAATCTCCAGCCTCTTGGGACCCCGTTCACAGCACCCACCGTTGTGGTCAATGGAGGAGGCTGCCTGGGCCTGACTAACACTTTGCTTCTTTTTAAAAATTTCAGTGAAAGCCACAGGACCCTACGACTCGAAAGGGGAAGACATGGATATGGAAGTATGTGGGACAGGACAAGCAGCTTGGAGAAAGACCTCTCCACAACGCAAAAATGCAGACAGCTCCTCACAGCCTGGTGGATCCTCTCTAAAGGTTTGAGTTTTTCTTCACTTTTCCAGACAGGTAGAAAACAGAGGACAGCAGTGAGGAGAAGAAGCAAGCGAAAATGACAACGTGCAGAATCCTTTGGTTAAATCACTCACATGGCTCTCAGCTTGCCATTGAAGCTAGCAAATGCACGAGCACCCAGGACTACCATCCTTTCCTCTTATTTAGAGTGGTATTTACCAGCACAGGCAGATTATTTTGTTTTTTAGACAAAGTCAAGAAAATAGAAACAAACCCACAAATAAGTGCAAACAGGTCGGTGCAGTAGCTCACCACACTCACCCTGGCCTCACAGGTTTTGTTGCTCTCAGGCCAGCTCAGCTGGTGCCAGATCCTCTCCGTTGAAGTGCAGCTTCCAGAGCTCAGCTCCCCAACAGGTGTGTTCCTGTCCTGCCTAAACTGAGGGGTGCCCACATGCGTGGCAGGCTTGGAACACGGCCGCTTTGCTCTAAGCGGGGCGAGTTTCCTAATTTAATGGAGGCAGAAGCCAATGTGCAGCAGTGGATGCTCCTGCCATTCCAGAAGCCCTTATACATTTTATGTCCCCAACTCACAGGAAACTCACCCACCCACACACCTCAGCCACCATGTAGTACTTTTGCTCAGGGCGCCTTAACCACGGCAGCTTTCCCATGTCTCTTTGCTGGCCTTTGGTCCTTGTCCCCCATATCCGCTGCTTCCCCACAGCCGGAAATAGGCTGGATACACTTGCTTACACAAGGCAGTCGTTGCCTCCTGCCAAGCAAGCAAAAGCAGAACATATGCCTAGTTTCCTCTGTTAACCACCAGTCAGTTTACCTTCGTCTGAAGCCAGGACTCTTCATAAACACTTGGCAGGACTTTTTTTTCTCCACCCAGCTTCTTCCAACCAACTCATAGCACCTAGAAATGCTCTGTTCAGAGATCTGCCCCATGCTTCCCCCCCAAACCTTGTCTATTTACAGTGGCACAGGAGGCAGCTGGAGCCCAGCTCTTCTGAAGACTCTCTGCCATGGGCGCGCAGAGCCAGCACCACTGACAGCACAAGCACTCCTGCGCTGCTGAACCACGGGCGGCCCAAGCAGCCAGGGCTGACTAACGCAATGAGCAAGCAACTGAGTGTCTTCAGTCGAAGGCTTTGGGGACCGTCCTCAGGAGGGCAGCCATGACGCACCGCAACTCTGGGAAGCCTCCCCAGATGAATCACAGCATCCTTGAGACACAGCATCAAACAGGAAGCAGCCATGGGCAGCGCGGGCCCGGGCAGCAACTAAGTGGCGGTTGCTGGATAACGTTACAACCTCTTTCTCTTCCCTCAGGGCCTTTCCTCGGCCTGTCACAAGCCTCACTCGCACATGAACGCAGGACGGCTAACGATGGCATGGCTGAACTTCACCCTCACACCAGCCACAGAGTAGCATGCGCAACCATCATGAGAACTGGTGCAGGCTGGCAGCAAGTGGCCAGAGATGAGGATCAGCAGTTGGGTGCCTCCACATCAGTCTCATACGCCCTGCAACACGCTCTCAAAGACACGAAAGCCCTAATGCCACCACACTCAGAGCAAGGCTTATGCCTTTCTGCATCGATGGCCAAGCACCAAAAATATCAGCCGAACCTCTAGGCATCAACATAATGGAGAAGAAAAAACAAATAAAAGGAAAATTTAAAAAGGCATCTCCCCAATAATCTTAAAAATGCATACACCCCAACCACAAGCTACTCCGCAACAGTCATAGCTTTTTAAGTCCTACCATTCATGTAAGAAGTCAAAACCTTAAACCCCAACGTAGAAGTGAACCAAACCTTCACTTGTGTTTAAGCCAAGCTTCCTTATTCTTAGGTTATGGCTACAGCAGTTAGGGCTGCAGACTCACACTGTTCAAAAGCTTCACTGCTATGACAAGAAGGGGCACCCTCAGGCACCTCCCTGGGCTCTCTGGGAAGAACTGGTGCAAGCCTGACACAGAAGAGGGAAAGCTTCAGAGCTGCTACTTAAACTGACTTAATTTGGGAGGCAAGAAGAAAGTAATTCCCCACCGGAGAGTAAAACAAAGCACCCCCACCCAAGCAAGTTCCACACACAGCCCCGTTAAAACAGATAGGCACAATGTGCCTACATCCATTAGGACGGTTCCAGGAGAATAGTTACAATTAATCCATTAATCTCCTAATCACTTCTGGGCAAACGGCATTCCTGTTCATTTGTTAATGACACATTCATTTTCATACCATCCTATTCATGAAAAAAAAATAAAACATGAAAATAAATTGAAAATTGCTCAGGTAGCATCCATTATCTTCCTTAAAAGGCTACAGGCAAGGAGGGTGGCAGCTGAGGTCTCCTCTGCTGCAATTTGCCAGCACTGGGGCAGGCATGAGGAGATGCCCGACGCCAGGTTCCTCGTTGCTGGCCAGTTGCCTGGGCACCGAGGGGCTCCTGGTCTACAAGTTACACCACTAACTGGATACACGGGGTCCCCTTTGACTCAGGTCATTCTGCCAACGTGAGTATCACAGATTTAAACACACAGAGAATAAATTTAACTGTCCACTGGGACACAGCGGCTAGGTGTTACCAAGGAAGTCTGAGGGCAGGCAAGAGTAAGAATAGAAATTTAAGGAGTGTTTGCCACACTTGCGTGCCATGTCTCACTTTGTATGTTTAAGAAAGACCTTTAACATCAATTTTCAGTTTGTTACCAGAGGAAAGAGAATATTCCAGCGCGACAAGCCCTAAAGCTAAAATTATAAACCTATAATTTGAGTTGAGGAGCAGTTGGTGCAATTCAGAGCCCAGCCACAATGAGAAGTCTCCAACATTATCAACTGTCAACAATTATTACTCACTAGGCACACAGAACAGCTTTGTTCTGAACTGGAAGCCACAACTGCAAGCAGCAGTAATTGCTACCAAAGGCAAAACGCATCAAAAGTCTTGCTGTACAAAATGCTCTCCAAAGAGAAATATAGCAGGGAACACAAAAGTCTTGTTATCTCCGCTCGCATCCATAAAAAAAAAAAAAAAAAAAAAAGTAGGTCCTGTAAGGGAGTAGAGAGAAAAGGGGATCCCAAAAAGACACTTGTTAACTACTCCAAGCTTAATGTACATTTAATGAAACATTCTGTTCATCAGTCATTGAACTTTCATTAGCAATTTAAGCAAAAGCTACACACAGAAGTGATGAAATGTAATCAGTTTCTCCCAAAATTGCATACATTGCCACATTAATCCACAGCAAGTTCATCCCAGCTGATACTAACCACCAAATCAATTAATACTAATAGCTCACCTTATTTTCACAGAGGGATCTTCACACTCCAGCAAGCCTCAGAAAGAAAAGGATATTTGTACAAAAGCAATTTACTTGTCTGGTCTTTTTATATTCATTTAGCTATGCACTTAATTATTTTGGCAGGTAATTGAGTCAGCTCAAGTTTCCTTACTCACACATGCCCTTCCGCAGGCTCGGAGCACAAAGCAATCTTGTTGCTGGAACTCCACAGCCTGTAGCAACAGGAGGTGCAGATCTGCTCGAGTCATGGAGTGAACCCCCAAACCCACTGGTTTCATTAGCAGTTCTGCATAGAATTAGTATAGCAGGCACAATGGGCTGGCTTGTGCTCTGCCCATCATAGTCCCCACAATGCACAGGGGATGCACAGACACTCCAGTTTTGCAACTTGTGGCGTGTTTTGCATTCTGGTCCTGGTTTTGTTGCTCCCACATTGGAACAAGTAATCATCCATCCCTGGTCGTGACCCAGCTTCATCACCGTAACAGCTCTCCATCTCCCAGCAGAGCCAACATGAAACTCATTGCATCAAAACACACTTTCATGTCTTAAAAGCACAATGGAAAAGGAAGATGATCTTAAGTGGGGAAAAAAAAGGGAAAACTAAACTAACAGTAGACCTATCTGTGTTGTTTAATATAGTTCTCTAGACAGTGTGCATGTGGGCAGCAGATGACAGCTTTAAAAGTGCCTCTGAAATCACATCACAGAGACTGCACCTCTAAGGGGTCTGCCAAGTTCAGCACAGGTCCCCGACAAAGGAAGAAGCTTCAAGTAAAAGACTAGAGCAAGTTACACAACTGTGGATAAAACATGAATTAGGGTTTTAATAAAAGTCTCAAACCACATGAAAATTCTCCAGGAACTTGGTGGCTGGTGAAATCATAGGAAGCAGCTGCCCTTAAGATTTCCAGCCATGCTTTTGATGAGGAGAAAGCCAAGTGATTTGGAGAGCTGATGCAACTGAATCAGCAAAATGCGAAGAGCCCTGCTAAATCACTTTTTGTGATATAAAGATAGATGCCATTTGCCCAAGGCTTCATCTGGTGATTGAATTTCAAGGAGTCACAGGAAAAAGCACTTGAACAGAGTAGAGCTGTGGCCTGAGTGCTAGGGAAAGAGCCCAATCAGTTCACAAGGTCATTAATTGCAACAGTAATGACTGATGGTGGGACAGTAAATGCTCAAAGTTCACAGAGCTTTTATGGTCCAGGAGATCAAGGGGAATGGGATAAGATTGCACATCAGAGAGAGTAGGAATGGAGTTGAGAACAACACTGCAAGAACTGTTGAAGTTAGGTGGAAAGTAGCTGGGAAACCTGTCCTGGATTCATGAGGAACCCAGATCTTTCCCCCTTCTCCCCTCCTCAAACTGAGACAAAGGATAAACACAGCTTTTCAGAGAAGAAAAGACAAAAGAAGAAATGAAGAAGAATAGATATGCCATGTCTAAGCTAATGGAGAGTATGACAGCAGCAGCCAGATGCAAGCAGGATTTGCTCTCACTTGCTGAAAGCCTGGAGCCTCCTTTGCTTAGCAGGGAGGCTAAAAGCCTGAAGGGAGGGCTGATGTGATTGCAAAGGTGGTCAGGCTACTTAGGAACACACACGTTCCCATGTGACTGGTGGGGGACAGGATAAAGGAGACCAAGATACTCATGATCTTGCAGAACTTTCTGCTCTACAAGCACTTGCTATGGGCAGAGTCTGAGGCCACAGCACTCTGGCATTCTGGTTTTACATCTTTAAATGCAAGACATATTTGATTTTTGTATAAAAATTACACCCATCATAAAAAGAGTGGTGAAGCATTGGAACAGGCTGCCCAGGGAAGTGGTGGAGCCACCATCCTTGGCAATGTTCAAGAAACGGGTAGATGAGGCACTTAGGGACATGGTTTAGCAGACAGGGTGGTGATGGGTTTATGGTGGGACTTGATAATCCTGAAGGTCTTTTCCAGCTGTAATGATTCTATGTTTTGAATGAGAGATAACAAATGTTTTCCAGCTATGGTTTAGCTTTAGCCTAGAGAGATGCTGTTTCTCTATAACATAGCTCCCTAGGAGGACTTTTTACAACAATTGGAGAGGAAGCTCTTGTCTTCTAAGAGCATCAGCCTGTTTCAGATTAAGTGGCAGAGCACTGGCTGATAACGATGCAAGATGATGTGGGACTCATGTTGGGGAAAAAGACAGATTTCTTTCCTTAGGTATCCGGTTAGAGTAGCAGTTCCTGAAGGAGGCTGTGGAGTGTTACGGCTTTATGTGAGCAGAGCAGAGAAGGTGTTCTTTTATGAAAAGACATTTAGGAAAGAAGAGGTAACATCTTTTTCTAGACAGCAGAAGATCCTGCTCCTGCCCCTCCCAGCTCCTCAAGGAGGAGCAAGCCCATCCCCAAGGATGGTGATTTCAAAAGCTGAGCACCCAGGGGCAGGAGCCACTAGGACCAAGGGGCACTGGCAGCTCATGGCTGCCCAACCTCCTCAACCCTCCTCTTCACATCAGCATCAACCACCACCACCGGTGAGGGGCCACTCCTGGCATCAAGGGCACAGGTAGCACTGCCAGAACAAGTCACAGACATGTCTTGGTCTCTTGGAAGCAGCTGCCCATCCCCTCCACTCTGCAAGCCTGGCAGTGTCTGTGGGCAGGCACCAAAGCTGCTATCTGTTCGGAGCTTTGCAGGCAGTATGTTCCTAAGCTCACCAGCAGAAATTTCCTCAAACTTTCCACAATTCCTTAGTGATTGCAAAAGGCCTTCCAGAGTCAGGAGCTTACTGCACACCAGAGAATCCTGCATCAAAGTCTCCGCATCACCCTGCGCAGGGAAAGACATTTCTTCAGGAAGTCTCACAATTAAACAAAGTAAATGAGTTGTCAATAAATCCTTGATTGCTCCATGGGACAGCACTGATGGGAAGGCAGATGCACACTGCCAGAGGCCATGACGTTACGGGAATCATTTTCAAGTTATGCTAAATGTTTCTGTAATGCAGCTATTTTCAGTTGCATTGAATCTTCAGAAAGGTTGCTCACCAAATCAAGAAGTGGTTGCAATCATTATTAGTTCAAATGTTTGCATTTAATCAGTTCAGGTGTTTAAATTATTAGTCCATGAGGTGGAAAACTGTACCACCATTAGAAACAGAGCGATCAAGAGAAAAAAAAAAAAAAAAAAAAAAAACAATTAAACTTAAAGACCTACTGAGTAGTGTAAAGTTATTCAGAACTCTGCTGAACAAGATTACTGTGTCCCAAGGTAAAGAGATCCTTTAGCTTAAGCACCTAGTATGGACCAAATACTTAAATTATTGCAGCATGGGCTAAAAAAAATCATAAACTGGAGACTTACTGTTGCTAGAAATGTTGCCCAGCCACAAAGCAAACTAATGGTTTTCAACAATCCATCTTTCCTCATCACTTACCTAGAGACATAACCTGTTGCTTGTCTACTTTAACATTAACTTTTCCCTTCGCCATCTTGCTTTTATAAGTCAAGGGTCTGCCTCATACTGCAAAAGAAACCTTCTTAAATGGAGGATCCCAAGTAGATTAAGCAGTTCTCACAACAAGGCAGATGGAGTAGCAGCTCTTGGGAAGACACCACCTCCCCACCACTCCCTAATCACTGCCCACTTCCATAGGAGAATAAATTCTTAAAACAAGTCATGTTAATGGATTAGGAAACTAGGTCAGCTTTTAAACACTTAGTTCCTCTGAAGGCTTGGCTTTATCCATGAAACTAAAGAAGGCCAAAAAAGAGCCATATTTACATTGTGCACGTGAGAAAAGTAAAAATAGATGTCCTACTGCCAAGACAGACGGATTCTCTTGGTGTCTCACCAGCACCTGTATTTCAAAAGGCTTAGCCAGTTAAGTTGACAACACACACAAAAATTAGCAGGTCATTGTTACTCCAGCAAACAACCCGGCTCTTCTGCCATCCTGTCGTGAGCTTCTTCTTCACCTTCCAACGTGCAATGCTACCTGCTACAGCAACAGGTAGCAGCCCATAAGGAACCTGCTCCCACACAAGGATTTAAAACCCTGAAAGTCTACCACAAAGATTTGGTTTACTATAGGGAAAAAAAACCCTTACCTTTGCTAAGAGATACCCAGTAAGATGTTCAAGGCATTTTGACTTGCTTCAAGCCATTACTCGCTGCTATTTTAATCACTTTGCTTCTATAATCTGGGCAGCCTACCAAAGATCACGAAGGTTTGGGTTTATATTTAATTTAAAAATCATCTCACGAGGAAGAATCATTCCTCCATTTTATTAAGCAAAAATCATAGGCTGCTGACAATGCTATTCTGGGTGGCAATAGCAATGGAATATGTGCACGTACATGCATACATATGTAAAACATAAAAAGAAAAGTATAAAGAGTTGGAAGGTTACTAACAAAAACAGAAAGCAAGACCCCTGAGCCATCCCCTCTTTATATACAAGTCTATGCTTACAGCTGCTGTCTAAGACTCCCCAGGTAACCTACAGAACATGTGTTGGCATCACTGCTCAAACCAATGCTCCAGTCTGCAGTGTAGCAATTCATAATGGAGTGACACGCTATTCTCGACCCAAACTCTTCACAGTTCAAGTACCAAACCTACAACACAGACCTATCATCTGTTTCAGAAACAGCACTGGCTCCAACTGAGCTACAGTGGGAATGGGGCCATCTCTAAGGTGGAACAGAGGAAAAGCAGTTGTGGAAAAGCAGAGATGGAGCCCCACAAGGTGCCGCAGCAGCAAACGTGGGGCAGTTTCCAGCACCACCACCTGTTCAATTGCTCCCATGCACAGGGGACCCCGAGTCGGCTTCCTCCTCAAGACTGATTATCCAGCCATTGCAATCCCTCACAAGATACTCGCTTTCAGCCTACAGCAGCTTTTTACTCATTCTTGCCAGATTGCACTTTTGTCATTAGTTCTGCTTATAGATATAGATGAGACAGTACTTCCATTCTTCCCTTTCTCTCCCCCACCTCCTTCCTTCTTTAAAGTGCCTTATGCTGTAACTTGAAGGATAATTACTCTGGAGGCTGAAATTTCACATTCTTGCTCTCAGCCCAGAAGTGCACGTCTGAAGAAGATCTGCTTGGTCATTTAAGGTTTTTAAACACAGTCTTGGTTATGCACAGCTGCATTTCTAACAGCAACTAGCAATATTGAATTTAAGAAAGGAAAATTTGTTGTGACATTTTGCATTTTAGTTAACGTTTACAACCTTCTGAGATACAAAGCTCTAGTTGCTCTGGAAACTGTAACTTGGACACAACTCCGTATATACATCCACCTCCTAGCTATAAATGCAAACACTTGAGCAACACTGCAAGTTCACGTGACAAACGTCTTTAAAAATAAGCATTTACATTGTGATGTTTATATGGGAAGGACATATCCTAAAGTCCTAAGCACAGGCACAGATTTCCTGCTACATTTCCATTACACCTTAAGAGAAATGAATGAGCAGGAGATGGAAGTCGGGAGAGTATGGACCTACCACTAAGACAGCTCCGCAGATAATCACGTCTTTCTCTTCCCTTTCTTACTTCAGGGATAGGCCAGGAATTCAGGACAGGGCTGTTTCTACCTGTGGTTGTGCGGTGTCTATATCACCCAGTCAGCTACACCAAGAGGAGGAGTTCGGAGACAGACATGCATGGTGGGCAACCATGGATCTCACACACTGTACCTTCAGCTGCTGTCACAAGAAGACACAAGAGCAAGGCCAGGAATGGAGGAAGACAACAAAGAGAAACAGGAAAAGGGAAGGATAGTAGGAGAAACAAGTGCCAGAAGCACCTGGAAGAGGGCTGGACACAGGAAAACACAAGACAGCAGCTTAAGCGAGGGAAAACATTGCGTACGCAGAAACCGGCCTGAGTGCTGGTTGCTGTGGAAACCGTAACTTTGAATTCAGTGGCTAAAATCTAGCATTTCTATTTATACCATGTGTCTCACTACAGTACGAGAACTTGGTCTGGGAAATGGTGAGAGCTGTCAAACAGGTTTTTTCCCCACAATTTCACACAGGGGTCCTTTCAAGCCAGGCACCCCAGGGTGCACTCCATCCCATGCTCCTGGGTGCTAACTGCCTACCTGGCACAGCCATCCGGAGCACCTCTGATTACAAAGGAAAAAAAAGTGCTTTCTCTTCCAGACAAAAACAGATAAATCACTGGACAGCTATTAGGTAGGATACACAAATCTACTTCAGTCAAGAATAAGTAGACAAGACAAAAAGGCAGTTTAAAACAGTCGTGTACCTTGTTTCTTTTAAGTCAAATTACAGTCAGCACCATGTAAGATTATGCAGGGCCACCTCTCAAAGTCATTTATCATCACAGACAATAACTGATGATGCTTAAGGCTTCCAAAATATGGTCTGGAGTATACTGTAAAACATAACTTGATCATTAATGCAAGACCAACAATAACAAAAAGGCTATAAATTAAGTTCTTTTTAAGGGATTTTCCAGCAACTTTTCATCATGAAGCTGCTCTGCTCCTCAATAAGCAAATGCCTTTTTCTTCCCCAGGAAATACAATTCTGGGACAGTGCTTCCCACAGCCCAAGTGGGAGCAGGACTAATCTGCCTCTCTAGCCAAGAAAGAAGCATGTCAAGCCCCCACGGCTACATCACGTTCCTCTTCCACCTCCACCACTCCAGGGCCTGAAGGGAAGGAGAGAAAGTTTTCCTCACCACCACATTTTACCTTGCGCACAGGGAAGCACTCACGTAGCATCTCCATTGCCTGTCACAGGCTAACACAGAGAAACCATGAGGGTGAGGTACAGGTTTTAAGACAATTCCCAGGACCTCTCTGCAGAGCAGTTGCCAGATCAGAGAGCTTGCAGTTTGCAAGAACAATCAAGGGAAAGGCACAGAGAGAAAGAGTATGAGCCACAGTGCCTTCCAAGGTCGTGCAAGTCTTCCAAATCCTGTGGGATTTTGCCCCATGCACATGGACTTGTTAGGAAGCAGCAAGGACAACGGTTCCAGGTAACAATAAATGTTTCCTGATAAATGATGCTCTGCCCCAGACAGACAGATTCTGGTACGGGAAGGGCAGAACGGGATCTTACATGGACAGGAGGGTGAAGTAGATACCTGTAAAGGAGCTCTCACAGGCAGTCGCCTCCAAAGGACTCGGAGGAAGATGTGCTCTGCCCCACCATGGCACTAACAGCTAAGGCAGAGGCAGGCAGTCTCTCCTGCCCTTGTTCCATAATTTACACCACAGCACCAAAGTGCCATTGAACTTGAGAAAAGCATTTTAATAATACAGGAAGGATGCTCTAATCACAGACTAGGTACCCAACTAATCATTCCACAGATCTCATTCCTCCTAATTTATTCCAACATATTTTTGATTCAGAATTTCATACATAGAGAAGCAATTAACAAATCATAAACACTACCTATTTTCCAGCTGCATCCAGCTTCCACTCTCCCAGGGTCTTCCAAATGGAGGAAGAGACGGAGAGGAGTGGGGAATTAAAGGAATGTGGGGAAGGGAAAATCCGCTTCTCTCTGCACTTCTCAGTGAGACGCAGCAGGAGATGTATACGGGGATCAAGCGTCCATTTGTGCAACTCCACTTAACGGCTGCATCTGCACGAGTGCTTGCGGTTAAGTCCAGGACCGCGCACATCTGCGCCCCTAACTTGCGCAGGGGCTGCACCGGCCAACCGCGAGCACAGCAATCTGAGCCCCTTTTCAATTAGCCGAACCGAGAGCCCCCGCGAGCCCGGACCGGCGCCGCAGCAGCGCGCGCTCCTCGCGCGCCCCACGCGCTCCCTAGGGGACCGCTGCCTGCACTGCCACGGCGCTGCCCCCCAACAACAGGGCACGCACGGCCCCCAAGGGCAGCCTCGCAGGAGGATTAAAAATAAAAATGTAAAGACGCACATGCACATATTTTTTTTCTTTTTTTTTTTTCCTTAAGGAGCAAGGCAGCCGCGCACGCGCGCCCTACGAGGCGGGCTCGCGCCGGGCGCCCCCGCGGCCGCAGGACGATGCTCTCGCTGTGGCGCGGCGGCCTCGCTCTCGCTCCCGCTCCCGCTCCGGCCCCGCACCGGCCG
>JAWLRI010000285.1:1191606-1228057 GCA_034781795.1 Crypturellus tataupa
GGCGGCCGGGGGCGGAGCCTCAGCCACCCATTGGCCGAGCGGCGGGCGCCGCGGGTTAGCCCGCCTCCTTCCCCCACTGATTGGCTGCAGGAGAGCAAAAAGGCGCGCGGTGGTTGGCCGCGGCGCCCTGCGGCCGCTCTATAAAAGGGGCGGCGGCGGGGGCGTGGCGTAGTGCGAGGCCGCTCGCGGGGAGGAGAGGTGCTTGTGCGCGCCGCGCCTCCGCCCGCCGCCGCGCAGAACATGGCGACGCTTAAGGCCGTGTGCGTGATGAAGGGCGACGGCCCCGTGCACGGCGTCATCCACTTCCAGCAGCAGGCAAGCGGCGCGGCCCCCTCCGCCCTGCTGCGCTCCGCTCTGCTTAGCGCCGCCCGCTGCTGCTGCTGAGTCACGACCCGCGGGAGCTGCGCGGGTCAGCGCGGGGGGGTGGCCGTTGGGCCCCCGAGCGGGCCGGGGCTTTGGCACGTGGGGCCGCGCCGTTCGGGAAGGTTGTGCTTCGTGTCAGCTGCTGAACGTGCGGTTTTGGTCTCTGGGGCTTTCTGGAGGCCTGGAAGCTCGACACTGTTGGCTGAGTTATTGCTATAGTTGTTGAGGTGCTAACAAACTCTCTTTCTGCCAAAGGGTGATGGACCAGTAAAAATCACTGGGAGAATTAATGCCTTGTCCGATGGAGATCATGGCTTCCACGTCCATGAGTTTGGGGACAACACAAATGGTAAGGCTCTTAGCTTTCCAGGGAGAGCTGTCCTGGCTGCTCAGCTTCAGCACTGGCTAGTGTGAAGTGTGCTTGGTAGTACCTGCAAATCGCTTTCATGGAATTATAATGTTCTTCAAGGCATTGCTATCCTAGTTAATACTCTAACATGCTTAGGCTAGTAATCAAAATCTGATGTATCAGCCATTAAAATACTATGATCACCTAGTTCTCAGAATTGAGAATACTACTTCCAGAAGTCAGGAAATGTTCTGTATTCCAAAGTCTCGTGCTCCTAGATTATTAAGAGTAATGCTTGCAAGTCTGGCACAGGTTACTTGCCTCCAGTAGATCTGCATAATATTGTGAGCTGCTATTTTCGCTTTAGAAAACCTCCTCAGACTATGGGAAGGCTGTCAGATAAAGCTGTTCACGCAGTACTACGTTAGTGGTGGCAAAAACGTGCATTTCTCATGGTTGATCTGTTTCAGGGTGTACCAGTGCAGGTGCTCACTTCAATCCCAAAGGCAAGCAGCATGGTGGACCAACTGATGAAGAAAGGTGAGTTTAATGTGCCTGGTTCCTTATTGGAAAGCTGCTCAACTTAAATTAGCAGCTATTTAGGCCTCTCAGGCTCCTTTCTGCCTGAGAGGCCACTTCATAAATAATGCCAGGACAAAGCTGTGCAGAACTTGAAATTGCAGCAAGTCTTTTAAGGTCAACTAATAGAGGGCCTGCTTACTGCCATTGTTACTTAGTTATCTTTGATCCAAATGTATTTTTTGAAAGGTATGCTTGGCTTAATTGCAGCTGAGGGAGAAATAAAGATTTTTACTGAGTGAGGATGCCTGAGGATGAGTGGAGAGGCATTCCTGTGTTAACCCCTCACTTGATTACTGGTGACTTGTTTCTGTGTTGGATGCCCCCTCAGCAAACAGCCTTTCACCCAGGAGCCTTCAGCTGCCAAGAAACCATTGCCCTTTATGCAGGCCTGTTGTGTGGCAAAATTGGGATTTGTGGAAGGGTCTGTAGCTTCAGGGGCATGTAAGATTGAATAGAAAGTTGAGTGTGCAGGAGGGTTGTGCTTAAGCTGTCAGCTTAGGCCCTGTAGCAGGGTTTGCTGTTAGGGAGTCTGCCTGTGCTCACCGTTGCTGTGACTTAGTGGAAGTCACGACATGGAGCTGAGGCCTAACTCATCCATGGGAGCAGCTTCCTAGCTCTGATCCCTCCAAGGCGCCCATGCTTCTTGGAGACCCCTACCCTTTAAGCTGGAGAAAGCAGCCTAAATAGACCCTGTCTGGCAAGGGGCTGTGCAAGAAATGAAGCAGCAAGCGTAAAGGATGGGCTGGCCTGTGCAAGTAGGTCTGGAGTAGCACTGTGACCCACTTGGCAGTGCAGCTCTCTTTAGGTGCTCACCTTGAGTGCATAGTTGCAACTTCAGTGCTGATTGATCCATACCTGAATGTTCAAGTGCTCGTCAAGCCCGGGGGCTGGCTTGTGGCCACCTCTCCTAGGCACCTCCCTGTGCTAAAGGCCAGCATCAATAATGTTGTGGCCTCTGCCAGCTCTGCGTAGTCAGTGCCCTCTCCTGACAACTTGCCTCTTGCCACAGTTCTAGTCCAGGGAACCTTTCTATGGAGATAGAGCTAGGTCATGCTGCAGTCAGGACAGGTTTGAAGCAGATTGGACAAGCTTTCTGGAAGTCAAAATGAAGCAAATTCCCCAAGGGGAAGCTATCCTTGTCCTCATTTTTGTGACTTAGTCAAACACAAGAAATCTCTGCTAGACCAGACTGACAGTCAGCTGGCTGTGCTGGCTGCTCCACAGGACATGGAGAGTTTATTAGAAACAAGCTGATGGTCAAGGCTCTGACTCCAGGCTGATGTTTTGGAGCCTCTGAACATGAGTTTCATGATTTGTATTTGGAGCACACAGGTTGAGAACACACTGAAATGTCCAAAAGCTGTAAATGGACTTGAGGCTAAATTCTAATGGAAGTCGTGATAGAGAATGACTCTTAACAAAATTCACAGAACTAGTGTCACAGATATGGGATGATACTGAATGAACTGCAGTAGTTGTTCCTGGTGCTGGTCAGAACTTAGCTAGCAATTGATGTATCCCCTGTTGACCTACCACTTGGCAAACTGCTTTTACTAATCCCGCTTAAAGCAAGAGTCTGCAGCAGTTTATGGAAGAGCTCACTTGTGATGCATTAGGAGTTTTAAGTGTAGCTGCAGTGCTCATAGCAAACCTCGAGTGCTGAAAGTTAGCTTCACCTAACTGAGACTTTCCCTTTGAGCAAAGGAATTTATCTTACAATAGATAAATATGAAGGGAGCTCTCCCTTCATATTTAAAATAAATAAATATGGAGGGGCCACAAGAGTTGTGTGGTATCAACCTGCCTTCCTCAGGGCTGTGATGTCTTTCCCAGTGTTGTGATCAACATTCCTAGTTCTGTCTAGAACTGAGCTTTAATGGGAACTCTTAAACTAAACATTAGTAGTGGATATGTTGAAGAGTCACTGGCTGTGTTAGATGAATGTTCTGCTTGAGATGGTGGGGCACTTTGCTGTGCTGAAGATGGATGTTGTATTGGCCAGGCATGTGTACGTTGTCTGCAAGTAACTGTTCTTTTACTTACAGGCACGTGGGAGACCTTGGCAATGTGACTGCTAAAGGAGGGGTGGCGGAAGTGGAAATAGAGGATAGCATCATTTCCCTGAGCGGGCCACATAGCATCATTGGCCGCACCATGGTGGTAAGTGCCTTGACGCTTGCTTAGGTGCTCTGCTGAGCCTCCAGGTGGCCCTGGAAACTCTCTCCCTGCCAGAGCCTTGTGTCTTGGGCTTATGTAACCTGGAGCTCCTGCTCTGGGGACTCTTAGGCTGACCCAAGTAGGCAGGAGGTGGATGGTGTAATACTTGCCACGGAGCTGCCAGGGCAGTGCCTGCATCATAAGGCAGCAGCCTCCTGTTGTAAGGATGAGCTTGAGGGTCAAGTCAATGATTGCTCCTGGGCAAGTGTTAACTCTGTTGAAACTTGGGCTTTTGCTAACTTGTAGCTCTGAAATTCAGTTGGAGGCTCCTTTTCTTACACAACTCCAAAGCTTTTAGTGTGAGTACCCAATTGCTGTTCAGGGTTACAGTGGAAGCAACAGTCACCTAGGTGGATGTTGCAGACAGATGACAGTGCTTGTTGCTGTTAGTACTAATGTGAACAATTGAGAAATGTTGATAATTGATGATGTAATAACCTGGATTAAGATATCTTCAATTCTCTTCTAGGTCCATGCAAAACCTGATGACCTGGGTAAAGGGGGAGATAATGAGAGCAAATTAACTGGAAATGCAGGACCTCGTTTAGCTTGTGGTGTAATTGGATTAGCCAAGTGCTAAATACTGCACCTCAAGTGCAAAATGGGCTGTATTTCACTGCAAATGCCATACCTGGCCTTGTTTAAGAAAAAGATTTATCACTTAATCGCATTACTACTTTGCGTTCTGAGTATCAGTGGAACTGATGAAGACTGACTTAATTTTGTACGATGTATATTGCAATTAAAGTGACCCTGATGGAATATCTCTGTAGTCTTATGCTAAAGCTTCTACTGTTATCACCTTGAGTATGATCTTTACTGGCAGGAACTCTTATTCTGTGTCATGGAAGGTGCTTATCAAAATGACCACAAATGCTGCACATTAAAATTTGGTGTATTGTGTAACCTGACCACCTTTGCGAGCTCCAGCAAGACTACTCACTAAAGGGCAACGTACCCTATATGCATCAGGGCTTCCTTCTGGCAGAGTTAGTGTTGTAAGCTTCAACATTAATAAATGTGCTGGGCGAATACTCTGTGGTCTTGCTGTCTCTACCTTCTGGAATGTAGCATAGGGCTTCCTCAGGCCAGTAACTTGCAGGGCACCAACATCGAACAGATCAGTGGTAGTCAGTAATCTGGAACAGAGTACAACCTTTACTCTCTAAGAAACCCTCTGTGTCTTGTACTCCAAATGTAGCTAGTAGTACCTGGTAATGCTGCATGTTATAGTTGGCTTGTGTGTACTCAAGCACAGCTTCTTGTTTGAAGGCATCATCCTGCTGTAAGTGTAATGCTGTGAGCAGGGGAGAGGGTCGAATGTATCTGTGGAGTAGCAGGGGGCAGTGGGAGGTGGGTTAAGCATATAAGCCATGGCTCCTTGTGCCTTCTCTCGTGCAACTTGGCCTTGTAGGGCTGGAATGTTCTGGGCAAATAAAGAGACACCTCCCATCAAAAAGGTACCGGGCTGCTGTGCGGTGCAAATCCTCAATGCACAGGTGGAGACCCCTCTTTTGGAGCTGTGCATCTAGAAGCCTCTAGTGAAGGGCAGGCCTGTGAGGGAAAGATGTGGCCAGAGGTCCTACCTGCAAATCCATGAGGCTTTTTTGCAGGGTAATCTCTGTCTAATTGTGGCAGCTTTCTTTAGTTTGTATGCCTCAAACACAGATTATTTTCCAAGTCTTTTAATAGAGAAAATTGTTAATTTTAATGAAGACTTGTATCAACATTTCTTTATCTTGTACATAAGTGATATTTATGGAAGTAGTTGGCTGTACTTTTAGACACCTGAATTCCAGTGTAGCATGTTACAAAGGGCATGGCTCTTGATATAACAGGAATACCATAAAGACATTTACACTCATTGTAGGTGGCAAACAATTTTGTGTACAGTCCCTACCCACCTGTATACTTTCCAGGGGATTAGTGAGTACTCTGGATTAGCTGTAGCCACAGAATTAAGATAGTGAATGTGCATTTCATGTCACTTAGCATCCGGTTTGAACTTAATACAGACACTGTCATCATTATCGCTGCCTCTACTCCTCGAGAGGTTTGAGGGAGGGTTAGGCTGCGTCTCTTCTCCCAAAGGGAAGAGCAAGTGCAGGAGTGCAGTGCTAGTACTAGAGTGCAGTACTCTGCTTGCATCTTCTCCCAGCTGTTCCGGTCTGAACCTTGGTTTTTTTTGGAACTCTGGTCTATGCAGCTGTTTACTTCAAATCCATCCTGTTATTTGGTTTAATGTCTGATGGCAAACTAGCCTGATAACCCGTATTTTAAACTGCACATTCATGTATGCAGAAATTAATCGGTTTGGCAGGCACTGGCTCAGTAACCAAGTTCTTAATTGCTCCCATTGAAAGATGGGTAGTGTCTGCAGTAGTAAGGGATGCTTATGTTCAGTTTACTAATTAATCTTAAGTAAAAGCTTCTGAATTGTCCCTTTTTCAAAGCCAGAAATTTGGTAGTTAATACAAAGGCGGTATATAGTTATGCTGGTGATACCTTGAAGATGGAGCTGTCCTGGTATGTTTTATCCCCAAGCTTCAGGGGGAAGCCGTTCTGCATGTGGCATTCACAGCTCTTCCTGCTGTTGGTTTCAGTCTCCCAAAGGGCGACAGGGAGATGTGGGGTGGTGTTTGCACAAGCTGTAACAGATAAACCTTCCATCTCCTTCATTCTTGTCTTCAAATCTTTTAATAAAGTGTATTCATTAAAAAAATCCTATCTCCTTACAGAATTATGGCAGTTGTTATTAAAACAGTCTTAAACTTAAGACATAAACATCTGGTTTTGTATGAAAAAAGTTAGTTCCACTGGCCCAGCATGAAACAAACGTTAAGGACACAAGTTTTAACACATGGAAGTTGAGTTCACTACAAGTATGTAAACAGTTTTCTTTTTCTCTCTTTATTCTGCTATTGCAAGAACATAAAAATATATGTCCTCTTCCCCATCAAGAACTCTGTATTTGCCTTCCCACCTCACTCCCTCCCCCCGAAAAAAACCCTCTGCCGCAGAGCACCTATCAAAAAGTACTGGTGTAAGAAAGCGGCTGCCCTTCACTCGGGGAAAAAACAACTCAATGGAGAACACACCTATCTCAAGGAGAAAAAAATATGCACAGGTTTCATATATATTTTTTTTTAGTCCACTACACTTCCAGAGTACAACAAGCTTCAGCTGCCTGTGTGGTGCAATCTGAGCCTCCTCTTGTGGTGTGTGGGCTAACGGGAAAGAGCACAAGGTGCCCGAGCGCAGGATCCAACGGGCCCGGGGCCTCCACGCCGGGCGATGTTGCAGTCTGTCACAACACTGCACCTGAAGGGTCACCTACTACAGCTTGTGTTTGCCCTCTTCTTATAATATGACAAAGATACTTAAGTGATACGGAGAGAAGATGGTAAAACTTACACAGACACGAGAATATGCATTCCTTTTCCATCGGTTTGATAGGTACAACACTGAGTAAAAAATTCAAACCTACCCCTTGCTGGCTTACAGGAGGTAGATATTGTTAACACAGACAACAGTAACAGCCTCGGTCGGCGTGAAAGAACAGGCAGCGTTTTAAAATTCTTACGCACCCTCCCACTCTCCTACCTTGTCCCAGCCCCACTTAAAAAAAATAGGTTAGCATTTTATATTGTGATTTGGTGTCTTTGATTTCTCTCCCAGCCCACTTACTTACTTTCCAAAAAGCATCAGTGAATAACAAGTATAAAAGAAGCTGAGCTGGGGTGTTTCCCAGCCCACCACACACAGTCATTTCGTAACATTACAAGCAAGGCAGACCAAGTATGTCCGAAGGTGTCCACATTTTTTTTCTTTAAAAAAAGGCTAATTAGGGCAACATTTACCACAGAACCAATTGGAGGGAAAAGAAAAAAAGAAAAAAAAAACTTGATTGCATCGCAAACACTAAATAGTTACCTCTTCAGTTAACATCTTAAAACCACTAACTTTTACCTAGTATGGTCAAGTAGATCATTAAAATGCAGCAATCTAAAAATCAAAATGCCTATTACAAATAAAAAGTTGCTTCTGTGAATAGCTACACAAACAGATGTATTTCTTTGAACAAATATAAACAAAACAGTCTAATTTAGACTCCAGTACAGCATTAACAGTTCAAACTTTAAGATGTTGAACAATCCTTTTCCACTTCAGTGCAGTGTAGGAAGAATAGCACACATTAAAGTTTGTTACGAAAATAGAGTTTATTAAAAACACATCCCTATTGTTTTGAGGAGCTTTCACCGTTACCTTTTCTTAAATTAAAAAAAAAATAGAAAGCACTTCTACTTCTGATTTGTAAACTTTTTAAAGTCAAAACTTTAAAAAAGTTACAGCAAAAAAATGGGTAATATTTTAATCACGTCTTCAGTATCTTGTGTTATGTTGTGGCTATTTTAAATAGAAGGGAAGCAATCAAATTGCTTACAGCCCCCCCGGCGACTGCCGCAGGGCTGCGGTAGAAGCAGAAGCGAGTATGATACAGCAGACTGTACAAGGCTAAAGCTCGACACGCCAAGCAACGTCCCTGCCGGGCGCTGACCGATCCCAGTCTCTAGCGAGGGTCCTCGGCGACTGAGCCGACGTCCTTCTCAGCTTGTTCCGTGCATGAGGTAGCCGCAGGCGTTAGCGCTTCGTCCGCTTGTACACCCGTGGGTTCGGACTCGCCTTGGCCGAGTTCGGAAACAATGTCTGCGTCTTCCATCCTGCCGCCGTGGGAGTCGTGGTTCTTGTCGCCGTCCTCCCTGTCCGTCACCTCAGGCTTCTCCTTCCCCCGGGCCTCTTCCTTGTCCCTGCGAGACTCCCTGTCTCTCGAGTCGCGCTCGCGGTCGCGGTGCCCGCTGGACCGCCTGCTCCTGTCCTCCAAGTCCCTGTGCCGCTCTCGCTCGGGGCTCCGCCGGCCCCACTCTCTCCTCTCGCGGTTACCAGGCCGCTCGTGCTCTCGGTCATCGCTGCGGTTCCCGTAGCGCTCACGATCGTTCTCTACCCGGTTTCCAAAAGACCTCCTTCCTCCAAACCTCTCCTGGTCTCTGTTAGGAGTGAAAGTCTGCCTGTCGTTCCTGAACTGCCGTCCATCCCTGTTTTCCTCCTGTCCGCTCGGGCCGCTGCTGCTGGCCATCCCGCTGCTCGGCCTCACAAAGTGGCCGGGCGGCGGGAAGGGCGTCTTCATGCCGTGCGGGGGCGGCATCGTGAAGCCGCCAGGCCCCGGCGGCGGCCCCCTGTGCATCATGTGGGGCGGCATGTGGCGCGGCGGCATCAAGGGGAAGCGCTGCAGGGGCGGCGGCGGCGGCGGCATCCCCGGCGGTCGCTGCAGCGGGATCAGGCCGGGCCGCGCGCCCAACAGCCCCGTGGACGGAGTCTGCAGCCCAACGACGGGCGCCGGCGGCGGTGGCGCCACTGCTTGAGTACCTGCAACAAACAAAACACATGTGAAGAAGGGGCAAAACCATGCCGGGACGGGCTGCAGGGGAGAAGACATTCTTATGGGCTCAGTCCTAGCCGAAATGGTCTCATGAAGTCAGTAACAGAGCGCCTACGTGTGTGTGCACGTGCGCATGCTGCTTTAATGAGAACGTACTGCGAAAAGAGCATAGCTTCCAAGCTGAAGTTTGTTTCGTGCTAGGGGCAGTTAATGATCGAGTGGGTAAATTAATCGCTTCTCCCAAAGGCGTCACCTTGTGCAGGTGCAGTTGCTGCTGTGCAGGGCAGCGCTCTGGCTTACGCTCACTTTGCGCTCAGGATGTGCTCTGCCAGCTGCCTCCCGACTGCGCATCCTCCCAGGAAGTCACGCTCTCCGGAGTCCTAACTAAAGACACCTCCTTTGCTAGCCCCATGAAAACCTCCTCCCTGTGTGTGTCATGCACACAGTCCACACCGCATCTGGTGCCGACACCTGAGGTCTGACCTGGCGCTGCAGCAAGATCTGTCCAGTGCAGAAGAGGCAGCAGATACAAAGTCAGCCATGAAGCCAGTTAAGGTCAAAATGGGAAAGCGGGAGGAAACAGCGGATCGTGACCAGCTCAATTTACCATTCCAGACAAGATGGCTACAACAAAGTCTAGTTTTAATAAACTAAATCTTACAATGTAAACTAACAAGAAATGCAACATGAAACTTGGGCCATTTTTTAAATACAGTTTTCCATCCTTTACAGCATATATCCAAGGCCAGCTGTTTTCTGCTTTTACATACAGACTGTTTCCACACGCTCCTCAGGTCAGTACAGATGTATTTATACACACAAGGCCTCTCGGAACACCCCACTTGAGGAAGGGGAACACGCCAGCAAGCAGCCCGGAGCTCGCTGTCACCACCGCAAGCAGCAGCGGTTCCCAAGGACACCCGGCTCCTGCAGCCCCATGCGCAGCCCCAGCCTGTGCGTCTGCTCTCACTGCCACTGCCGACACTCCTGCCTCATCCCCGGGGCTCTCGCACGGGCTCTGTCCCGTGCTTCTCCGCTCCCCTACCTGAAAACAAGCCCCACAGCTGACAGAGCACATGATCAGAACGTGTATTTTTCTAAAGTGATCCCAACAGGCCTTTAGAGATCATCAGCAGCAAAACAGGCAAAAACTCTATCCTCATCTCATTGTTTCTTTTAAAAATTTGTTGAGATCATAATATTTTATTTCTGGCTCTTATCACTAAAAATGAAAGTTAAAAAAGTACCAGCAGTGTAAGTTAATATACACTAGAACTAAATGTTTAGCAAGGTATCATCACTTTGATTTCAAGTTAATGAGCAAAATGGGAGTAATGTCATTCAAATGTATCAGCTTCTCTCTGCAATAGATTTGTTTCTACCCCAACTAAACCAGAGCATCCTGTAAACTGCATTTAATGTCCTTCCATCACAGCACTTCCTATACTATATTACACCCCCGTACCTTCTCTAACAGAAATCTTTTTACCTTAACACCCTTCATATTTGTATTAGAAAGAAATTATGTACTGCTGATCTGTAGAGCCCAGGCAGAATATTCTTCAAGTCCACGGCATCATCTTACCTTTCCCTCCAAGCAGCCCCTTCTAAGACTTTCTCTGTGACACTCTTTGAAAGAAATGACCAGCCAGCAATAGCTTATTTTTTCCTGTTTGCTTGTACTTTTAAAGCAAGTAGTCCTCCCCCTCCTTTTGCAATCATAAGCCATTAGGCCTATTTGAAGCTAATTTAAACTCCTTGTGTGGCTTCATACTGTGCAGACCTGATGAGACAGACATATGGCTAGCACTATCTTCCAAGACTTTTATTTTACTAAACTGCTAAGGCTTGGGGATATTTTCTGATTTACACAGCAAAACAGCTTTCCCCCCAGAAGATTAATGAAGTGCAAAGGCATAACTGAGATGGGATGAGTTGAAGACAGGTAAATACTTTTGCTCTATAGCAAAAGAGTAGGCTATGGCAGCGTGAATGTCAAGTGTGATTTATTTTTCTAATGAGGTAGCAGTAATGTTTCAACCTTATTTCCATATGGAATTATCCACGGAAGTGTAACGGTATCTAAAAACTCGTTCTTCTGCAATCTGGACCACATCATCAGGGTAGCCAAACAATCTTTATTTTAAACAAACCTACTCACACATTTAGGTTGCAGAATCCCTTGCAAAGAACTTTTAAAAAGTTTCCTTACAGTGCTGACAAATCAGGCACTAGTTAAATATTTGCTTCAAAAGAACCATCCAGAAACACATCCAAGTTTATTGAAAATGCTTTATAAAATTAATGGCACAGACTACTTGCTCATATTCCAGGAAAATTTCAGACCTCTGTTACCTCATTAAGGAAAAGATACTTAATTAAAACTGAAAATAGTTTCTCAAACTCGAAATACCCGAGCTCCAACAAAGGAAATAAAGTGACTTAATGACCACCTCATCTCTGTGCAGAAAGGGGCCAGGCTGCCTCTGCCCCAGCCTGCATTTGTGCCTAAGCACAAGCCTTTTTGTAACCCTTTTGCCTCGCCTACTGGAATGAGCCTCCACCCACAACTGACTGCTCCGCACAACAGTGAGATGCAGCTTTGACTGCTGCTGTGATAACGCTCTGGGGCAGCCCCTAGTACTTGAAGATCCTTTCGGTCCAAGCTGGAGGAGCACATGTTGCTTTCATAACTTGTTTCTAGTTGTGACTTTTACTAGAGATGCTGATTACAAGGTCCTCTGGAATATGAAGAGAGCGTTTAATCAATGCACTAGCATAGCCCCTCGCCAAAACCCCCGGCAAAGCTTCAGATGTGTAAGAATCACCACAGTGTCCCACGTTTCATCATTCCACTTTACTCATCAGGCAGAGCTCAAAATGGCTATAGCTGTCCTGAAGAAGCATCTTCTATGCAGAGAGGCCAGAGCAGTCTTCCTTAGTGCTTGATAAATTAAGTAAAAAGCCAGATTTCCATGTCACTGGAATTCCATTTCCCATTACCTTCTCCTCCTGCTCGAGAAAACCCATGTGCCTTTGGACAGTTATCAGTTATAAATGCTAACATGTGAGATTTAAAAAAATAAAAAAAAAACAGCCCTGAACTCTACCTACTAAGTGATTCCATCACATATCTCTCCTCTAATCTGTTAAACATTTTCTCAGCTGCTACAAGAAAGCAAGGGAAGCAAAGGTTATCCAGCATAGCAATGTTGCTTCAAATATGGCTCCTTTGGGAAATCTGATGGAAAGACATATGGGAACAAGAAATCAAAAGCTTCAGCTACTAGCAAAACAACAGGCTGAAGGTTTACCCCTCGAGTTTGATGTTATGCCTCATTTAACAAGTCGCATTAATTCGGGCGGGATGCTGCATCTTAAACCAGAAAGTTAAATACAACCAGGAAATACTTGGAAATGGTACTAAATACATTGTTTTGAGTCTTCTGTCTTCCTCTGGGGTTTGATGCAGAATCCTTTAGAACAGGTCAAGAGTGCAAAGCAGGAACCCTATGCCTAAGAGCCCCTGTACAGACTCTCCCCCTAAATAAGTTGCCTTAAGGACCAACATTTTCCAGGGTAATTGGGGCCCATCACTGAAGACGGTAGGAGCTGGTTCCTATTCACTTAAGATTTTTAAACAAGATGTAAGACTCAAACTACACAAATATACAGTGTTGATTACAGGTATCAGACTTCTAACATTCCTCCAAACCATCTGAATTAGGAAGGTAAAGTTTAATTTCACAAATGGTACTCGAGAATTCATGTTTTCCTTACCTCTGAACTCTCATTCAGTAGTATAACTGGTTTGGAAGCAACATTCATATGTGTAATTAGGAAACATGCAGTGTTTGTTAGGCTTTTAACATGGGCTGTCACCAAGAGAGTGGAAATGTAGCCATCTTATCATTGTTAATATCCTGTATTACTTAAAAATTGATACTTCCTTTTATCAGGATCCACATCATAACACACAAACACTGTTATTAGCTCAAATATTACACACTGTCTTTTATGATTTAATGCAGATTACAAAAAGACCATGTAGCTGCTTAGGAGCAAACCAGTAAGGAAGCAAAGAATAATAATTCAGGGTGCATTAACAGAAAACAAATAGCAAGCTCCATGAGAACTATGGTATATTATTCTTTGATAGTATGCAATAGTATGTAAGTTTTTGTATAAAGAACATTACACCATGCCTACAAAACTGCAATCTGGTGTATTTAATCAAGATAATAGATCACAGAATCTGAATAAAACATCTGCAACAGCAGTTTATTCCTGATCCAGATTACAGCATTTGCTCAGCACTCAGACCAAGGTGACAAATAAAACTCTATCACTTTCTGCAGTAGTGGCATGTAAAAAGTGTCTATAAAAATTCTGCCCTGCAGATCACTTAAAAGATGTGAGCAGCACATACTCAACAAATCAGTTACAGTCTGGATCATCTTGTCCAAATTAAGAACAAGAAGCTGTAACAACAGTGAATATGATCAAGGATACAACTAAATTGAAACAACCTGGAGGGTTTTTGTTTGTTTTTTTAAGAAATTAGCACAAAAATTTAGATACAATGTCCACAAGGGATCACTGCTTGGGAGCCACAAACATGTTGTTGTTGGAAGTGATGGAAGAATTACATTGGAGGAATGAATGGAATTAGTGGAGATGAAACAGAATGTAACTTCACATTACTCGGAAAGCACATGAAATCTCACAAGAACCCATCAATTCAGAATTATTTTATAACATCTTCCATTAAAAAAAAAATGGACAGATAGATGAACTTCATTTTGAAGTTACAGAAGTTAGGAAAAGAGTTCCTGCATTTTTACAGACTACACGAAGCATTCCCAGGCAGGGTTATGAGGTATAGGAATCTATGAGAGTCTCTTCAGAGCCATCTTCATTCAGCTTTGAAGTCAGCTCACGGAAGCAGCTTCTTCTATGCTGCCCACAAGATCCAAAGGGCACTTCTTCATTCTTCTTGTTAAACTACTGAAGCCCCTTCACCCCTAGTTCCCTAGGCAGTCCTCAGGAAACACTCCATGATGCTGTCAAACCCATCCTTCTTCTACCTTCTTATCTCAGCTTGGAGCACCACGCCATGGACACACTTAAGTAGCCGTTTAAGGGGGCTTCATGAAAAACTAGTCACACGGTCAGTTACCTGCCCAGGGAGCTAAACCCCACACGCTTGGGAGCGCAAGGCCCTTCCACCTGAAGCACCTGGTGGCCTGGAGCAAACTGCACCTACCTACTTGTGCACGTGTCCCGTTCCCACGCGTCTGCCCTGTGTGAACTGCAGGCTACGCTCAAGTGGGGAGCCCTGCAGACGCCGCAGGCGCACGCGGAGCCCCGCATCCCCGTTCCCCCCGGGATGAAGCTTGGCACGCAGAATGGAGAGGAACCATGGACCAACCCAGCCAGCTGGGGAGGGAGGACTTCAAGGGATGCTTCTTCCTTGCAATCCACATACAGCATACATGGTGGGAGCAGGGTGGGAAAAAAAAAAAAAAAGCTGTTTTTCTTCTTTCAGCTTAAGGAGAGACCAGAACTGGTCTCTCCCAGTCACAGTTAAGCTCAATTGCTGAGTCAGAGTGGCTTTACACAAGAGCTCCTTCTCTCAACTTACTGAGAAGACTTAAAAGCAAGAGAGACCAAAACTATTCTTTTTTTTTTTTTTAAGCCTTTAATCATGTAAAATGATTATAATCTATTTCTGCTGTTTTTATTATATCTTACATCTCATTGTGAATAATCCCCTGTAACTCTGAAATGCCAGGAATGGAAAGACTTAACTCTTTGATTTTATAACTTCTCTTTGAAATAAGACACTTGTCAATATAATATGTAATTACTTCAAAAAGAAACACAGAAAGCGTTTAGTTAGTATTTCAGTTCTCCTACACTGTGAATGGACACAGACTAATAATCTGAAAAACAAACAAAAAACCACACCCTCTGACCCCCTCTTGATGAGACTGACTATATGGCAACTGCATCCTCAACTACCCTGTACAGAAGCTAATAAAAACAAAAATAAATGCTTGACATGCTAATTTATAAAACTCACCTTCCTTGAATTTGTAGGAGTAAAGACTACTGTCCAGGCAAGTGACATGGACATTTAAATTACTTCACTTTGAATCTTTGTTTTATAAAAGCCTTTCTTTCTGTATACAGCAACAGAGCCTTCCAGGGAAGAATGATGCATTTCAAAGGGTTGCAATAAAAAGCTCAGGTTACAATGTACAAGACACAGTAACATAAAACTTCAAATAATTTGGTAATACTGGATTTCCATTATATATATAAAAAAAAAAAAAACATCCTTTAGCCATTAAGATATGTGTGTCTTGAAAAGTGTAAAGGCAGATAACCCTTATCACTATAAAACACAACCCATGTTTCCAGCAAGGTTTTTTCCTTAAGCCCATCTCTATCTGCCAAATGGCCAAGATGCTCTCAAAACACCTAGTTACTAGCTCTGGACGTCTGCTCTGCTGGACGTAACAAGCAGCCTGGTTTGTGAAGGGAAGGCACTCGTCGCTTTTGAACAGCTCTATTTAGGACGGTGTCATTTAGATCTTTCAATGTGAAGCATCCAAAAATCACTAGTCACAGTAGGAAAACTTAGGTATTGGATGTAACAGAGCAGTCAGCTCTCAGAGAGAAAAACAAAATCTTACATTTGTTCTGCAGTTAACACTGCACATATTTAGGAATAAAAACACTTAAAGTTATAATCTTCATATCCTTGTCATGCTCCCATTTAGAGGTCTGAAATCACATAAATGGAACAATCCTCTTGTTGCCTTTGAGTGTATTCTTGACACTGAACCATTAAGGGCCATCCAAAAATAAATATTTAGCAGACCCCTGCAACACTGAATAGCATGCTATCCTCTACTTTATTTATGAAAGATATCCAAAGTGAACTTGTTTTAGTAATATGCTCTTTTGACAAGCAAAAACGTTTCAAAACCTGTAATACAGGGTTAAATGAAAGTTTTTTAAAAATATATTTTTATTAAAATAATTTATTCCATACAGAAGGAGTATGTCATATTTGCACAGATTTTAAAAATACAGTTTTGAAAGAATACTGTTCTCCCAAAAGTTATGCTTATAGCAGCCACTATACATGCAAGAGTCAAGCCTAAAACACGGTTCATGTAACAATGTTTTTCATAAGATACTCTATAAACTTGCAATTTGTTAAACTAGACAGTGTCATTGGCCTGAATTTCTAAGTTAAAATTTACAGTTTCCTTTCTTCAAAAAAAGATCTTCAATAACACCAGTTTTACTATTTCTTCTGTGCAAAACCAGCCTTTAAAATTATTTCAAAGCAGAAATTTGAACAAATGCTGAAAATCCACTTTAGTTTCCCAGAAACTGTAAATCAGCAGCAAAATAAAAACCTTATTTCCAATTCAGAAAACAATAAACTGGAGAATACAAAAAAGAACTTACCAAGAAGCGGAATAGCTTGGGTAACAGGAGCGGGCACATTAGTAGGTGCTACAGGAGGTGGAACAGTCGGATATATTTTGGAACTATCACTAGTTTCTGCATTCCCTCTGGATCCAGACACCACTGTAGGGATGGGATTTCCAACAGATGCATCTTTTGTAGTGTCTTCATTTACACCAGCTGCTGTAGCTAAAGAACAATTGCATTAACATTTTTTTTTTAAAGCCAGTTTCTCTGCCTGCATGATACCTTTCTTCCACAGTCACTTGCCCAGGATTCAAACACTTACAGTTTGGGATGTTAACTGCTGGAGTGTGAGGAACAGATACTGGAGGAGTTATAGGTGGTGGTGGTCCAGGAGGAAGAAAGCCTAGAAGAAAAGCATTTATTAACACAGCGTATCACTTAACACAAATGTGGTTGCACAGGGTTTTTTTGCCACCCCCCCTCCTGGTTTTTTTGATGGGGGGGGGAGGGGGGGGGTTGTTTGTTTTAAATCACGTACCCAATAAAAGTATGTACAATATAAAGGACTTTGTATTTCTAGAAATATAGAAAATATAGAGATATACCTGGTGGTAAATGCATTGGGTTGAACCCTGGTCGTAGGAAGGGGGGTGGCGGCGGCGGTGGCACCCCAGGAGCAAATCCAGGAGGTGGGATTCCTAAAGGTGCTGTGAAGGCAGGGGGTTGTAGGGCACCCACCACAGGGGGGCCTGAGGGATGTGGTGGAACCTGTGGAAAGGAAGAAGACAAAGGTGCTATATCAAGACTGAAGGCCTTACACGCATATTTTTTTCTTCTGTGCTTGGTCCATCAAAACAAGAAAGTTTAAGCTATGTTAAATTACATTGCAATAAGGTGTCCTAAATAATTGATCTAAGTAGCAGTCAAAGAACTCCAGCTTAAAATATAAACATTAATCTCATTTGCCTCTGTTCTTAAAGGAAGAATGACCCTCTGCGGTAAATCGATGTTAAGACACGCTGATCTAACATCTAAATATAGCCTTTATACAGTAGCTGGCATAAACCTTACTACCCAACATGGTATACTACACAACTTCAGAGCAATTTCAAAACACCTTTTTTTTTTTAGTATTTTTTAGGTTTTTTTTTTTTAAAAGAAAGTTTTTCTTAAACCAGCTGAGTTTGCATATTAGAGTGACTTTTGCTTTCTTTACTTGGGCAATTACTACTGGGATTTTCATTCCCATTTATGCCAAGCTGCTTGTGGACTGAAGCCAATCAGAAGTAAACCACCTCTCAAAGCAGTTTCCCCTGGTGAGAGAGCCCCTGAGGAGGACAACCTCGGGCTGCTGGAGGGGCACCACGACCAGCAGCAACTGAGGCACTTCAAGCAGCAAGAGGCCTCACTCCAGTGAGTGGGAGCCAGCAGAGCTCCCTACCTCACTTCCCAGCAGCCAGGACCCTGTGGCTGGGAAGAAGCTCTCCAGGCCAAAGAACTACACTTACCTACAGGGGCTACCATGCACACAGTGGTGCCCGCACAGTTCTTAAGGTCCCTGAGGCTACTTGCACTCTCACTAGTAATGTCCAGGAAACTGAACTCCCGCCCCTGCATGCGCAGCCCATGTAGCAGGTACTGGGAGGTTCATGTTCTCCCTGCAGCTCCTTCGGACGTGACCTCCCAACAGGGAGATGTAGCCTGCCTGCAGCTGACCAAAGCTGCCAACAGGCCCTAGCCTGAAGCAAAGCAACGCAGGAGGATGCAAGGAGCTACTGAGGCAACAACTGGGACTGCCTGTGGGGAGAGGGCAACCGGAGCTGACTCAGGTCACAGAGAGCACCGTGATGGGCAGCTAGATTTGGCAGGTGGTTTTGCTGCCTAAATCAGGACAAGGCATCAAACCTGCTCCTCTGGAGTCCCACGTGTCAGCCTGGCCTCAAGGGCTGACAGAGGCACCAGGGCAGACGGGCAGCACCCGGACAGGCAGGTAGAGCCCGTGGTCTCTGCGTGCCAGCGCTCACTCCAGCTCTGCAGGAGTAAGCAGCCTCCCACAGCTCTAACCGCCGAGGCCAAGTATGAGCAAGAGCAGCTCTATCTGTGCCACAGGACAATACACAGACAAACTGCAAAGGGCTTCTAAAGAGTGACTTAAATAAAAAAAAAAAAAAATGGCACTCAATGAGCTGTTTCCTTTAGGTATTACGCCACATTTAGACATCTGCATAGCAAAAACAACTTTTACCACTAACACCATCTATATCATGAGAGCTGAACCAAACTGGTAAGTTTTGAGAACTATTTACAGATTGTTAAGCTATTTTAATTTACGGTGATCTAGCAAAGATAACCGAACTGGTCAAGTATAATACAGCCTAAATAATAATAATAATGAACTGTATTATACACATAGTTCATGGTGAAGCCAGAGACAATGACCAAATACAGCTCCATGATCCCAGTCTGAATTTGCAAAGGTGACAGGAAAAGTTCCTTACCAGAGTAAAAAAAAAAACAAGACTGCTTAGACTGGAACAAACTCGTCTCACTCTCACGTTATGAAACTAATGGGTTTCTTACTTATTGGTTTGCTTCACAGTGCGAATTCAATGAAAATAAAAACAGCACCAATATCACAGTTAATTTTAATGACAGGGACTAAATCCCTCTGAATTTCAAGATTTAACTCGCTTGTTCATTTATTGAAAAGAACTTACAGCATTACAAGAATCCTGTGTCAAAACAGCCCAGAACTAGGCATTCTATGTTCTGAAACCACGGGCTTGGATAAAATATTTTTGTCTTTGAATAATTGGAGTTCATCATCTTTTTTTGCCTATCTGCCATGTTGTGGTTCACAAATCATAATTTCCCCAACATTTAAAATAGTTTTATTCAAAGGTCTTCCTTGTGGGAGAAGGTATATTAAGTGACCAGAAAAAAAAGATTACAATAAAATTAGTAACAATCATTTGTCAAGAAGTAAAGCTAAAAGAGAAACAGATTAATTATTAAACACTGGAGGGAATAACCTTTTCTTTTTTTTTTTTTTTAAATTACTACAAGAAATTTAAACTAACAATTACTTTTAATATCCATTACAATAAAATTTCAAAATGTACATTACTTTGAATCTGACAGGTTACATCTGCATGTTGGTTCATGGCAGCAGTGAGGTTTTGAAGCAAATGCTGTATGGCTCCCACTAACCACGTACTTCCTCAATTTCCAAGGCTGTGTGGGCACATGCAAACTACGTCCCTTTCAAAGGGAACGAGACCAAAAGCTCTGCTCCTGCTGGGCATAAAATGTGCTCCAAACCTAGTGGACTTGGTTTTTCCAAGTCTGCCTGTGGCTTCGCAGAACAGGAAGTGTTCTTCAGCTACATTATGTTGCTCTTTTATGAGGGAAAAAGCAAGTAAACCAATTTTAGGTGCATAGTGGATTTATGGCACAGGAAAATTAACTGTATTAAGCACCAGCATGGTCAATCTGCTAATACAAACAGTTATAACTGGAGACAACAATATGAAACACAAATTCAACTACTTAAGCTATTCATCATCATGTGTCCTCCCGCCCTATAACTTTATTGCCACCCTGCATTATTTAAGTTCTGATGAGATATCCAAAAGCAAATAAGAAGTAACTCTCACCTGTGGTGGAGGTACAGTTATTGGTGCAGGCATGGGAACAGGAATGGGAACAGGTAAAGCTTTAGGTATAGGTGATACTGGTTCATTATGTGTAGCTTCTGCACCTCCATTCTGAGCTACTTCATTTTCAGACTTCTTGGGAATCCCCTTCCACTCTACATTAAAAATAGAGGAAAGAAAAAAAAAAAAGTTCAGTAGAAGTGGACAAGTAGTCAAAGCACTGCCATGTAAAACCAGTATGTTTTGTGATGATTTAAAAAAAAACATGAAACCAAATAAAATTATTTTTCAAACAAAGAGAAGCCTATAGTAATAAGTTTTACTTAAAGGGTATTTCTGAAAATGAAATCTCCAAATTACTTTGAATACAATAGAGCAAACCACCGTCACAGAAAGAGGGCAAGCAAATCTATTCCTTTTATTAGTCATCTCCCAATTCCATTCTTTGCGCCAACGGCGCACATGCATATCCAGGATTCCAAAGTGCATCAGCTGCAACAATAGCATCAAGGCTGCTGTGGGAGAAGCCTTCAATGTATTTCATTATACTAGGGCAAAGCAGTAGCTTTTTAACTTATTTGAAAAGCTATTCTGGAAAATCTAGCATTTACAACTCTTAAAGCAAAATGAAAATACAATGTGGAATGACTACAAAACAGGAGGAAGAGCAGCTTCAGGTTTAAAAAAAATCACATTTCAGTAGCTAAACAGCATATCATTCAACAGTTGCACAGTTAAGATTAGCAAAATAATCTAGAGTGCTAATTCAATCTTTAGGTAAACACTGCGTTTATGTAGTATTACCTTTAAAACCACAACAGCTAGCACTGAAGCTTATCCCTAGCAATTCCATACCGACATAACCTGTAATTGATTTGGAGCTACTGATTTTAAAAGGTGTAATTAATTTTTAATTCAAAAAGAAACAAAACCTGTTCTTTTCTTGGCTTATATACAAAACGGTTTTGGTTAAATTAAACACAATGCCTGCTAAAGGAACTGAAATTCTCCTATTAAGATAAAAGCACACAGACACAATCATGGAGGCTCCCTTGCCAGCGAGGCTTCCCACACACTAGAGGGCCTGCGCTGGCCCGGAGGCTGCTGAGGCAAGATTCCTGGGGAGAGCAAAGTGCAGTGCAGCTGGCAGGACACCTGCAGCCCAAGTGCTGCTTAGTCCAGTCCCTCGCACTAACAACCCCCCAGCACTGACCACTTGGGTATCCCATAAGCCCCAGGTGACACGGACTGCAGCACTGAGCCATGCGAAGGCTACGACACGCAACCCTCAGGAACATCAGCCACACCACCCTCACTACCACAGCACAGGGACAACTGCTTAAAAACACTTCAGATTCAACAATATTTTACCTGGACAGAGAGTTTCATTGTCCAACATTCCTCCTTCACAAAAGCTTTCCAGATCTTCAGGCTTCACTTTGTCCCATGGTATGTAGGTAACCCCCAATTCTACATCCCAATACTGCTTGTAATCTGGCTTTATTCCTTTATTCAAAGCCCATGCAATCTTGGGGGAAAATATATGTAGTCAGTAACATGTTTTCACTTTAATGACTTTAGGTTTTCACTAAAAAGCATGATATTTTGAGGTTAGGAAACAAAAGAGAATACTCTAATCGAAATAGCAGGAAAAGTAGTTTAATGACAAAACTCAAATGGGTTACTTAAAGCAGAATTAGTACTTGTGTGCTATTCTGACCAGTAGTTGCAAACAGTTTTTAAAAGAAGCATAAAAGTACTTTCTTCAAGTGTTCGCAGGTCTAACTTTATTTTGCTTTGAGGACAGTAACTCTCTCTAGTATAATGTTCTACAGCAGAAAGAACATCAACAATGAATGACTTCTACCACATTATTATACGGTAAGGCCTCAAAGAGTATTAATAAAGCTCCTTTATAAAAAGTAACTAGTATCAAGAAAAAACATAGCTAACAGTCCACTGTTACAAGAAAGACACACACCCTTTTTCCTGGTGGAAGATAAAATTACGGGCAATCTCTTAGGGAAACTGAGAAGTTCTATGAGTCACTTCACAGCACAGAAACAAAACTTACCAATATACACAGTTCATTCATATATATATATGTATATATCTATATATATATCTACATATGTTACAAAACAGTATAGCTAGAATGCATAGAAGTCTAGAATACAATAAAAAAAGTAAGAATTACAATTCATTTTAGAAGAATTCAAGGCTTTCTAAGAAATACCTTTATAGATTTCTGGTTCACTTTGAAGTTGCCTCGGCTCAATTTCTGTAGGGCACGATAAGCATCTTGTCTGTGAACCATTACAATATAGGCACATCCTCGAGGCGGTATCATCTGTTTTTATTTTAAGAAAAAAAAATTCTTTTTGCTACCACAGTAACAAAGCAATGAATTAACATGTAACAGTTTAATTGCTGTTAAATGGAATATCAGTAGGTTTCTCAGAAAGGATGACAGAAGTATGACATTTTTAATGTTTAAAAAGCTAAAGTGGCAAGTATATTCCTGAAATAAAAGTTCCTGGTCAATGCGAAGCAACTTCCTAAACAGGAAGTTTCTAACTGTATTCCATGTGAGAAGATTAATTCACATTGCATATTTAATCCTTAAAATGGCTAAAAAGTAGTATTCATGCAAGTGCTATGGCCCTGGAATTAGTTGATTTGTTGGAAGAAACAAACAACTGAAATACCGTAACTTTATTCCAAATCTCAAATTGCCAATTACACCTTTATATTCCATTTTATCTGAAGGTTTACTGCAATTTTTATTATTTTTAATACATATGAAGAAGAAAAGAATCCATCCTGTTTTATAAAATCTGAAAAGTGCAAGAAAGTTACAACCACAAGTTGGATTTGTTTTGTTTAAATAAAATTGCTACTGGAACACAACTACTGTTTATCTATAAAGATTTATTGTGTTAAGGATGCTTAACAATGCTTTTCCAAATTTACCTAAAATGACAGAAGAGAAACAAGAATACCAACAAAAACACCAGTAAGGCTCTATCTTTCTAGAATCAGACAACAAAAAGAAGCAGGAAAAAAAAACCCTCAGGAGCACAGAATTGGCCCTATGTCCACCTCCTCAATGGCCTTTAATCATTAGAGAAGGTTTGAGTTTTATGAAAACAGGGTCATCTTCTGGACTAATCCAAAGGGGGTTGTCTTTTTTTTAAATGGAAAGCTACACTAAAGTAACTGTCCTGTCTCCTCCCCAACACACACAAGAGACATAAATAAATGAACTGAGTTCATTGGTTAGAAAACACAGACATTCTGTTAGAACACAGAAAAAAAGACAGCTGTTGAATACTATGAATATATGCCTTTTTTTTTTTTTTTTTTTTGCTTCTCAGAATGAAAAGCCTTTTTGCAACCAAGGCATATCAAAGTAGCTTGCACTATGCCATTTATACTTACATTTATTGATTCAATTGGGCCAAACTCCTCCAAAAGACTTCCAACATCCTGCTGAGTAGTCCTTTTATCAAGTTGTCCAACCCAAAGCGTAGTACTACAGACTACAATCAAAAAGAGTTAACACAAGCTTTAAAAGCAGTTTTAAGTATAGATTTCACAAGCCAAAAATGTTAAAATAGTCATCTTAAGTCACTTACTACATTCCAATGAAAAACCCTGCTAGCATTAAAATCTATTTTGTAATCTTTAAAAGAAGGATTTGAAAAATCCTTCTTTTTGTCTGCCTGAAGCTGAGTTAGGAACTAAAAAAACAGCAATAGCATCACAATTAATCACTGTTAGAACACACCCACTAACAAGCTTTCTAGTTAATTAATATTAACAAGTGACTTGTAAGCGCAGGTCGTGAGCTCTGCAAAACACAGGAAGGAAAAAATGCTTTGCTGCCAACACTGCTCTGTGAAATATCTCCCAACACCTGCGGTGGATATTCCATATTCCACAAGTGAACACACTCTAACCACTATGATATCCCAGCTCCTGGGCAGCATCACAAGTTACAGATACTTACTAGCAAGATGATACTTAGACCATTTATAGTGACACACCCATTACTACAGTGAGATTTTCCTTCAGAAGGTGATGACAGATCGACTATAATGAGTAACAGCACTTATATCCTCTTTAGTGACCTATTCAGTGCCATTTACTTCCACGTTTAAGAGAAAAAATATATTGAAAGGATTTCCTTTTCTGTGATGAAAGAGTAAAGCAACATGTTTATATCTCACTTCTTTCTTCAAGCTAATAAAACATCAGATGAGCTCAAAATATATATTCCCAGAAGACTACTATGGCAACTTTTAACACCCATCATCTTTGTTTCACTCATCTACTGAGTGAAATATATTTGCTACACTTAAAGAGCCTGACGTGACAAAATCTGGAAGAAATACTGGCAAAAGATTATCTTACAACATCGCTGGTAAGCTTTGAAGCTAACATCTACCAACTCTTGCATTACTTTAAATTTAATGATATCTTTTTGTCTTTTGTTTGTTTTAAACCTTTTGTGCCTTTTTGATGAAAAAGAATGTTCTCATTTCAGTTGATAGTTACAGGGAAGATTTCATATGCCCGGAGAATGACAGCCACTGCATTTTGTCTATAAACATTGGCAAAAACAGGATTATTTCAGAATATGTGTATTCCAGGTTAAAGCTCCTCTGCAGATTTGAGATACACACTACTGAATCATTATAGAAATTATAAATCATGTGCTCAACTTGCTGTTTAATCCACTTTACTTTACATGTCCTAAAGGAAAGAAAAATGTTTCAACTTTTTCCTTCCTCATTTTATAACCAAAATATTTCCAATTTAGAGATATTCCAAAAAGGCTGAATTGTCTAATATGAGGGTAAGGAAGAGCAGGAATAATAATAAATAATGAAAACTAACAATAATTAATAATAAACTGGCAATTCTTATCTACACTCAGTCTCATATCCTCTAATGCTTTAAGTACTAAAAATTGAGCAAAGACACCAAACTGCTAAAAGATACCTTTTTGTTTTTTTTAAAACTGTCTGGCATGTGTTTTTTGCAAGAAGACAGCTCAGTCAGTAAAAAACAACAACAAAAAGATTAATCATCAGTGAATTATCTCATATCAGTGAAATATTTCTGTCAGAAAGACTTTTCTTCTGGGATAGCCTTAGCAGACATTATGCCATGAGTGGACAGGAGTTTCTGTCTGAAAAATGGAAGAAGAGTTTTCCTTCACATTTGTAATTTTTTTTAAACACCTAAGTGTCTTAGGTGTACTCCTAAAAGGCATAGCATTTGTTTGAAAACACAGTAATTTCCTTAACCTCAGAGAACTCTAAAATTCATTAAAGAAAATAGTGGATATTAAAAAAAAAAAAAAAACACACCCGTATCTGAACAAGGAAGCAGCTAAACAGCAGTGCCAGTGCCAAGTGCCATCGACAGCAAACAGAGAGAGCAACTCACCACTGACAGTTTCTGCCTTGATCTGCGGAAGGCCTTTCGCCCTGCGCTCCCTCTCTCTCTCGCGCTCACGTCTCTCCTGCGAGCGAGACTTGGGAGAGTGTCGGCGTCTGTCCCTGGATCGCGAGCGGGATCGGCGATGGCGCGATCGGCGAGACCTGGAGCCAGACCGCGAACGCCTCCTTTTGGGCGACCTAGTTTAAACAGCAATTTACTTTCAGCTATTCTGACCCGGACACAGAGAGACAGGCAGCTATCGATCTAGCTAAACTAATCAGGCAGGAGTTCAGTTGTAAAAAAATACAAACCCAGGACCATTCACGTGCATTTAGGACTAAGGCAAATTATAACTGCAGCACTCTAGCCAAACATTTAATCAGTTTAAAAATTCTAATAATCTGTCTTATATTTTTATATAGTTTTATATTAAAATGAGCAGCAAAACTAGGTCATGCTACAATAGGAATAAAATGGCAACTCAGGGTCTGGAAGATAGAGTAAACCTCCAAAGAAGCCATATGGAGTTTGGCAAAGGCAAAGACTGGTAATTAAGTAGATGGGTTTTGCTTAGTACTGGAGCCAACTCTGTCAGGCCCTAGGAAACTGTCTCTGACAGGTAGAGAACCTCAAAACGTCAGATCACACATCTCTTGATAAGAAAAAAGCATTTTTCAAACAGACAAAATTACCACATTTTGCCTTGCTAAAATTTAGCTAGTATTGACAGATGTGAAAGTTACTCTGCTAGTTAAAAAAAAAAAAAAAAAAGTTATGAATCTCCAGTTTTCCTTAGCTGGCTTTCAGCGGTGCACAAATTCTAAAATCACTTATCTGTCTCCAGGACATTTGAAGAACCAGCTTCTCTGAGCACCAGGCCTACTCTCTCCTTATCGCACAAAATAGAAGCAAAGCTAATTTTGGACATTATGCTCTAAAGTTTATATTAAATTCCAGCACTTGATACAATGTTTACCTTATAACTAAAAGAACTTCCACTAACTTACCTTGATGCAGATCTAGATCTTGACTTTCTGTTGTCAGAAACATGTCTTTTTCCTTCTTGAACAGGAGGCTGTTCCACTTCCATATCCTGAAATATTCAGTTTGATTGTTGTTATTCTGAGTATTTTATTTCATTTTGTGTCTTAACTAAATTACGTAACAGCACTAAAGCTATACCGAATATTCATATGTGAAATTGAAACGCAATTCTTCTCAAACTTCACCATTATTTTACTGTCACTAACAAGGAGACAGTCCAGTATTACATGATTTTAACATATCACTGTGAATATACTAAAAACAGTTTATACAAAATTCACATAATCATTTCATAAATTAAATATATTTAAATATTTACTTCAGGTCATAGCTACATAGTATAACAAAGAACCACCCATATCTTATTTCTCTGATGTTCATTAAGATTTTACCAACATTACGTTCTTGAAAACCTTCCTAAAGATACTTACATTTAAAGAATGAGTTATGCCTTAAAACAAAGTAGCTTAAAGTTGTCAATATACTTGTATACAAAATGAACATGTTTGTATACAAAAGAAATGGGAATTCTCCCCCCGCCCCAACAACAAGCACCATGCTAACCAATCCTGCAGGACAATTCCGCTGGAAAGAATCCAAAACATACGGTGTCTTGCCCAAGCCTCAAATAGTCTTCATGATGCAATCCTGCCAGGAAATATCTCAACAGACCACCTCTCAAACCTCAAGACTAACAAACTTGGTACAAAGAAACTCTCGAGAAGGAGCTCTTTCTTCTAGGATAATTACTAGAACCTGTGATATCATCAGCCTCCATATAAAGACAGCTTAGTACCATTTTTCTCATTTAACACTTCCTTTTCTAGGAATAAAAGGAGTAAAAATATTCAAGTGCTGAGCACGTATCATAATTTTCAGTATCCCAACATTATCTACAGGTTCCTAAAGGACTCTTTTAAAAAGTTTTTAGATGCAGAGTGTTAGCATCTGCTTTAGAAACTCCTAAAACTTATTTATTCATTCATCCTTAATATAGGCTCAAAAACAGCCTTGCTCTTTGATTTCTTCGTAACAGAAGCCAGCCGCGAATAAACAATACCCTCTAAAACCTTAGGAACAGGAGGTTTTTTTTTTTCAATAAATAAATAAAAACTTTTACAGACTTCTGAGTCCACATCCTCTAGCTTTTTCAAACAGTTTTTCTCCAGAATATGCTGTTCAGCTCTGTTGTTGTTGACGTGGTTGTCACATAGCACTGTGGCTATCTAGATTTCTTGCAGATAAACTACCCTCACAGCCATCTCCAGACATGGTTTTCATGAGATTTATTCTTCTGAAGAAGTTATGTTCTAATATTTAATTTTCTCAAATACATATAAGTACTTATATATTGAAAAGGGTCCCCACCTGCTGATGTGTTTTCTGCATATGTGTTTCAGTCTGTACAGGGAAAGGAGTCTGAAATGTCTGCTGTACAGGTGCTGCTGGCGGAATCACAGGCTGAGCCATGGGTGGAAACTGTGGGGTAGGCAGGAGACCGAAACCCGGCATTTGCCCGTTAGGAGGAAGTGGAACCTTCACGGAAAAAAAGAACACAAACTTCCAGTTAGGATAAAACCCTGTTAGACTTTGCGGTTCAGTAAGAGCAGAATTGTCCCTCTGCTCCAAAGTCACAATACAAGAGCAGAAGCCTGAAAGCAGCAGGTTAAGCAACCTATGTGCAGAGCCAGAAATAAGAAAGTTGTATTGGAACGGAGAATGAAAACAACTTTCTCTGGAAAGCTGGAGAGCTAAGCCCCATTCACTCATCACTTAGTGGAAGCATCTCCTCTATAACTCTCCACCAAAGAAAAAGACAAAATTCAAAAAAGACTAGGACCACAATTTAAAAAACTAAATTTTTAAAAGGTACCTGGTGGCGCATTGGGTCCTGTTGTATTCCCATCATTCGTTGCTGAAAAGGATCCATATTTGGGAGTTGTGGAAATACTGGCTGTTGCATACCTTCTGCTGGAAATCCACTGAAACCAGTAATATTTTGGTGAGAAAAATCAACAGACATAAAGAGTTTTTTTTGCTTTTATCTTACATATTTATATGTGCATTTGCACTTCTTGTTTCAAATTTAGAAAGAAATTAAGATCACAACTCCTCTGAAAAGCAAAAACAAACCCAGGAAGAATAGAAGAATACATTTTCAGATGAACCCATTAGCATTTTAATAAATGCTACATATTTAAACCTCTTTTCTCCCTGTACTTAAACTGCTAAACTGTACTGCTAAACTCTCTGGTCTATGGAAGCAGTTCAGGGAGACTGCCTACCCTAGGCTAACTATCCTTCTTACCAGTTCCTCCTTCAGGAAAAACAGAAGTGACACTTTTTCCTCAAGGAAAAATAACGTTAGCCATATTTTTGCTGGAAAAAAACCCACCCATTTATTCTTCAAGCTTTAGAGCAGAAATTTGAAGTCTGGGAACTTAGGACAGAGGAGAAAGGATACGTCTGTCACAGTGGGATTGTAGTAATACCATTCCTGATTCAACACACAGAATGGACAGTGCTCAGGGAATTTGTGAGGTTTGGGCAGTTGGCAGGACCTGTTTACAGGACGCTGTTCGTGTAAAAAAAATAAACAAGATTACAGGAAGCTAAAGGATTTTCATGGTGATGTGAATGGAAATGTGCAGTGTTTTGTGATACAAGTGTCCTAAAATTCTCACGTGCCACTGGACAGCTCAGTTTTTCATAGAGAGCATCTCTCCTTTTGCATGCACTACTAGAATCCAATATTCAGAAGCATCTTATGCAACTATAAAGCCATGAGGACAACGGCTTTAGAGTGCTATAAACAAGAGTATAAGTGTGCTGAAAAGCCTAGTCTTATGGTCTCTAATTGAGAATACACAGAGAGTGGATATGTTTGACCTACCTCATCTTTCTGAGCCTCCAGAGTTCCCAGCTGTGTAACAGGGAAAATGCTACAAATTTACCTAAGGGCACCTAATACTAATACTAGTCAACTAAAACTTGTGAAACATTAAAGTGCTTTAGGTGACTGAATACAGTAAGAAAGTTAATGACAAAACTATTGATTCTATTTTTTTTTTGGATGGCATATACAAAAATAAGACATGTGGGCCACATACTGAAGCACGGAAAAAAGAAATAATGACTAACCCAGGTATTGAGCACCATCCAGCCTGTGCACTGAATGAGAGAGGTGTCCTGTGGAAAAAACTAGTATGTGATCGTATAACTAAAGACTTTATCATAACGCACATCAAAAGGGGAAAAGGAGACTGAATTAGTTTGCATGGGTGTTTAATGTGTGAGATCTTAAAGCTGCAAAGCCAATTTTAAAACTGAAAGTAGTTAATACTTTTAAAAAGCACTCTAGCATTTGGAACTGCACCTTCGCCACTGCCAGCAAAGCCATCCAGCTGATTAATAATTAACAATTTCTTCACACACTCAGCTGTGCAGTAAAAACACAAAACTCATCCTGCAACCAAAATTGAACTTTTTCCATCAAACACATTCCTCTATCAATGATGCAGCATGCCAGACTTACACTGGAACACTGAAGTAGGAAAACCCAACAGCTGTTTTAACTTTGGAGTCTACAAATTAAACACTTGAATAATGCAGATTTTTAACGTAAGCTTTTTTCTAAAAATCTTCGGGCTACCAAACTTACAAAGCTGGCTGAGAAATTGATGGAGAAGGAGCTGAATCTTCCTTCTTTGAATCCTCCACTGCTTCGGGTTCATCATCATAGTCAAATCGATCTAGCAGTTTCTGAAAAATTACGTTGAACAAAATATTTTTTAAGCATTCTATATAGCTGGCAACAAAACTATCCTTACTAAGCAATGCCTTACTATCCATGCAATAGCTCTGGAATTACATTAAAGAAAAGAGAGAGAGAGATCAAAAGCACAGAAAATATTGAAGTCAACAAAACTTTTCAAAAATCGATTTTAGTCAGCTTTGGAGAGAACCAGAAGTCTACACCTGGTGAAAAAGAACAGGAAACCAACCTCCAAACTAGGAGACAACAAACAAAATACGCACTGTTTTTTCCTAACAACAGACATTGAGGTCATCCATCAAACAATCTCCTGTTGAGTTTTAAGTTATTAAACAAACTAACAAAAAGAACAAGACTTACCTTGTCAAATGATGTTTTTTGCTCGGGTGGTGCGAAAACAGCTTTTTGTTCTGGCGCTTGTGCTGCTGCTGCTGCCGCTGTAGTCTTTAACTGAGCAGTAATAGCTTGAACCTGAGCCATCACAGTGTTATCTATGACTGGTGACTGGGGTTTTGGAGGCTGCTGAAAAGTCTGAAGAATCTGCTGAAGCTACAGGGTACATATTGAAGCAATTTTTTGTTTTGCTTTGCAAGCAGAAAAACTAACATGAATGATCTTACAGCTATTCAGAATTTAGAAGGCTTATTGGGCAGGTGTTTAAGACTAAAAACAAGGTTAAAAACATAACTTGGGCAATAGTAATTTCCCCTTTTAATAGCTGAATCAGTACAATAAAATTAATTTTACACTGTTACAACAAAATCTTTTGGTGGAAAGGCATGGAGTTTTGAAAGGAGAGGCAAATATACTTAAGCAGTTTAACTTTCCTCCTTTTCAACAATCAAGAAGAATCTTCCCACAAACCAGAAAAGGTTTTCCCCTTAAAATTACACCAGATTATTCCAATAATTACTATTATTTTATTATGTTTATTCTGTTTAAATTATGAATCACTTTCAATTACTTCAGTTTTTAAACGCACCAATTTCAGCTTACTAGTCTTACTGGGTAACTTGAAAATACAGAACTGTATCACGTCAGACCTAATGTTTTACAAACACAACTGAACTTTCCTCAACTACTGTAATTATGTATATAAGGGTCACAGAATATTCAAATGCTGATTTTAAGCCTTACAGGTTTCCTGCTCAAGACTGACAGATTTTTGTTTTGCTTCAAATCAAAAATATCATTTCCATCTTTTTCCCCCCGCCACCCTTATTCCATATTTCATATACCAACTAGGTTAGAAGGGAATCCAATAGAAACGAGCTTACCTGCTGTCCTTGCGTTGTCTGAAAGAGCTGAGCTACAGCTGCAAAGGCATCGGAACTGGGCAACTGTGGCACGGTAGGTACTGAGTTAACAGTGACTTGGGGGGGCTCTGAAGGAACCTTTGCTGGAGGGGGCGGTGAACCTGGGTTTGACAGGGTAGAGAAAGCACCATGTTACCCCAAAAGCTTTCAACTTCGTCTGCAGTGCATCCATCTACCTTTTCACAAGAATTATCTACAACACAGCCCCCAATGCCAGCATTCCTCTTGGCACTAGCTCAAGAGCACCTTTCATCCTTTCCCTCCATCTTTAACTGCTCTGTTTTGCTGACATCATCTATGTATCATATACTTTAAGATACATACACAGAGAGGCTCCCTGAAAATTAGTCCAGAATGATATTTTACCTCAAAATTTGGTGTTTCTAACAACTTTCCTACAACTGGACAGTTAGGAGAAAAACTATCATTCAAGCAAAGTTAACCAATGAGTATCAATACCTCATGTTAGCTCTATCAGCAAAGTTTTAATATCTTGACTCATTTTTTAAGATCAGTATGTCAAATCAACCATCTAATGTTTTAAGAAAAACTCTGAAGTTTTTAACAATCGTATTCCTATACTTTAAATGAATTAAAGGAGACACAAAAGGTATTTTCTAGCAATAACTGACTTTTTGCCTAGAAAACCAGTAATTAAGCTTATAAAAATTACTTCAATGAACGCACAAGCAGGTTTACTTTGGTAAGGTTTGCCCATGTGCCATTTTCGTGCAAACATAAGACAAGTCTGTATTTGATGGGCTAAATATCCCTAAAAATCAGTTTTTATTAATTCTTTCAAGGAAGAGACTAGTTACACTGAGCTTTACTAAAGCTAGAAGAAATTTTAAGACACCCTGTTACCTTTGACTTCACAAGTAGCTTTCCCATTTTTAAATTAGCAGTCAGTGCCATCAATTCCTAAATGCCAGCAGTAAGCAACTGTTCTTTGGCAAATATTTCATTCAAATAATTAAGTATTTTATAAAACAGGTCAAGGGTAGAAGGTTTTAAGAAACTCATATTGCAGTAAATGTGCTTTAATATTATTGTGATCCAAAACTAGACAACAAAGAAATACTAGTTTGAAAAACTAAGCAAATGTGCTTGCTTGACAATATCATATTCTTTAAAATCATTAATCTGTTTGCAGTTTAAATAACTGCAGTGTTGACATACATCAAGCGGGGACAAACACGTTGAATAATATTTTCCCAGAAGTCAAATGCTACAGGAAAATCCTTCAGAAAGATACTTACGATTTTGAAATATAATTTAATTCCCAAATTACTTCCTGTATATATTCAGAAGAATATTTGCTTGCTCAAGGGAGAAGCTATTTACATTTCACATTTTTTCTTTTGGGGCTAAACAGACTTTGCCATATTACAAGGGAAACAGACTCTATTTCACATAATGAATAATAATAAACATATTAATGCATTAACATGCTTATTTCCGAGCCAAATTATTCCCTCTGGTGCACACTGAAATCAGTAATTCTGTACATGTAAATCTATGCAGAAGGCACATAGCCTGTTAGTTACTAGTAATGAGACACGGATGGAAAAATAGTGCCACTCGCCTGTCACAGCAAACTACAACTGCACAGCCAGCTGCCTGCAAGCACCTCAGCTCATGTGCTCAGGTATTTCTCCCCTGTCCCACAAAACCATGCCAGCAGATACCCTTTCCTAACAGTGCTGCAGAAACTTGTCCGTCATTATTTCACTATCTGTCACCACAGCTCATTCACACATTACATTTTTTGCAAATAGACTTCAGGGCAACAAAAATGGCAGGTACCAAAGCTAAGTCTAAAACATAGAGTACAAAATTCAAAAGAAGGCCCTCCAAAGAAAGTGTAGTATGCATGATTTCGTCCTCAGTGCCCTGATGCCTACTATTTACATGCCAGCACGTAAGTCAGTGAAAATACTGTGGGCAGACTGTTACCATTTTACTCATTAGAGCTTAGGATTTTCAACTAGTAGTCCATATAAAAGTGCTATGAGGCATAAATTTGTTGTTCAGCAATCTGAAAAGCCAATATAAAATATTTTGGGGGTTGCAAATTGGAGATGGACAGCAACTGCCTTCAGACTAATCCCTCCCCTGTATGGCAAAGGTCTTATATGTAGGGTCACGTTTTACTATTCCAGATTCTAACAACAACAGTAATAAATATACAATTCAGAAGGAGTAGAAAATATTTAAATATTTCAAACCAAGAAGAAAATATACACATACATACGCATATATGCAACATGATTGATGATTTCCCCATAATTTCCAGGTGCACATAGGAAGTGGAGTTGTCAGCATACTGCTGCAACTGTGAGTAGATGCTTTATAAAATTCCTTATGTTTCCTAAAAAAAATCTAGTATCATTTCACCCTTTAAAAAAAGTAAGGAAAAGCTGTAATGCCATTCCTACCTTCATTGTTAGTAGCATTTTCTGTCACTGGGGCAGCAGTGCTAGTTCCCGCTGCCATATCCAGGAGAGGCTGAATGATCTCAATTTTAAACACTCCATTTTTCTGCCAGAGGTTCAGGACACGAACTATTTTACTCTGTTGAAACAAAAGGAAGTGTCAACACTAAAAACGGTTTTCAGACTCACAAACACCCCAATTCTTCCTCAGCAGTGGAGTTTAACAGAATCAAAGCCGCCTATACCATCACATAAGTCAGTAAAACAGTGGGTGTGAGAAAGACAAACTGCTGATTTATTTTGTTATTCCCTCAGTAGAAAGGGACAGTTGTGCTGTTTTTCTTAAGTTACTCTGGCCAACCAGAAAGCACAGGTTTGACATACAAGATAGCACATCAGCCATCCCCACCACTGAGGGTCATAAAGCAGTGAAGCAAACAGCAAACACAGCAGGGAAGACAGAAAAGCAAGACCTGCTAGAAAAGCCTAAACAGAGAGGTTTTAGAGCAACAGATACTCTGATATACATACAGGGGAAGCTGCCTTTTTTTTTTTTTCTACTAATGTAAACAATTCTGTGCTGACACCAGAAAGCCTATCTCCATCAGTATCTGAAAGATCAAGGGAGCCTGTGGAAAACATTCCGATTACTGCAGAAAAATGAAATTAGAACCTCTGATGGTCAGCTCTTTGAAAGACTGGAAAGTAAAAAGAAGGCCAAAAACTGAGTAAATTTAATATTCTTGATATCAGTTACATGTTAACCTCACAGAACAATTATAAAAAGCGAAACACATTATTTTTAGTGTGCTTATTTTATTGCATTGCCAGTACATAAAAAACAGTTTTGCAGTTATATAATAACTATGGATGATATCAAAAAAGAATAATATTACTTCCCCAGTGGAAAGGATTTTAAAATTATTTTTGTCAGTGAGATATCAGGTGATTCCATAAAGGAAATGGATGATCTAACCCATTTAGGTCAACAAAATGGCAACCACAAAGACAGAAACAAGAAGGGCCTGCTCTGCGAGCTCTACTATGAGGTTTTGGAATGTAAGACTTAAGGTCTAAAGGCCAGCAGCAAAGCCTTTCAAAAGCTGTTGTATCACTTAGGAGAAATTTTACTCTTTAAGGATTACGGCTATGGAAACAGGTGAGCAGGCAACCTTCTGGAAACCACTTGGCAACTCCTAAATCATACTGTTCTTGGGAGCCTTTTGAAACTGTTCTAACTTAGGGCATTAAAAAAGAAAAGAAAAAAAAAAAAAAGAAAACACCTTCCATTGGTAGCAACTGCACCCCTCATCAATTCAGCCTACTTTGAGGTTCTGCCTTTCACCAGGTAAGGCAAAAAAAAAAAAAAAAAAAAAAAGAGGCCTTAGGTCCTTATGTCCTGACAATGGAGAGCTGCAATGAAATTAAGTATGGGATTTGTAAAAGCTGGAGAAATCAAGACCAGGATTCTGTTAGAAAAAAAATCCTGGAAGTAGAACCTTAATTGCCCACAAAGCTTGCATCTTTTTTTCCTGCACATTTTTCGTTTTGTAGAAAAGAAACACCGCCTTCCATACTTAAGTTTCCTTCAAGAAGCCTCAAGAAGTAAAAGATTTTAGCATAGTCACAAAACATTCAAATGTCCACCTGCAGATCGACAACGATTAAGTTAGACAAAGTAATTTCATAGCCAGAACTGCCACTTAAGTAACACCTTTAATGACCTCTCTCAGCATGTTTTATCATCTGTAGCAACATACCCTGTCACTGACATAGCGAATCACCAAATTAGCTTTAACAAGTAGAAACACCAAAGTCATGCTGAGAGCAATTCAGAACACATGACAGAATATACTTATACCTTGTCTTCAGATGGACAGAGATACAAATACTGGAATGTTGCGGTAATATTTTTAGAGAATCTTGGCCCAAAAACATCCTTGTCCGTTCCAAACTGGTGACGAGACTGACGAACAATAGAGTCAATGACATACAATCCAGGGACTTTGTATTCTGGTTTGCACTGGGAACATAAAATCATTTTCCATTATGCAGTGGTACTAAGAAGGTAACATACACAGTTACCTATATAGTGGTAGCATACTTGCTGGAATAAAACAGTTTTAATTCATCTCTAGAGCTATGACACCAGGAAAGACTATGTCGAGCATAACACCAAATAGCATGAGGTATTCTCCACCAAATCCCAGATCTGATATTTATGACAATACCAAAAACAAAAAACAACAATGACAAAACAAACAAACAAAAAGCTATTTTGAAACACAAATTTTCAGGGATGATCAGGGGCCTGGAACATCTGCCCTATGAGGAGAGGCTGAGGGAGCTGGGCCTGTTCAGCCTGGAGAAG
>JAWLRI010000285.1:1228157-1240081 GCA_034781795.1 Crypturellus tataupa
GAGCACTGGAACAGGCTGCCCAGAGAGGTTGTGGAGTCTCCTTCTCTGGAGATCTTCAAGACCCGCTTGGATGCAGTTCTGTGCTACGTGCTCTAGATGACCCTGCATGTGCAGGGGGGTTGGACTAGATGACCTCTAGAGGTCCCTTCCAACCCTAGGCATTCTATGATTCTATTAAATTTTATCATATTTTATATGAGAACAAATACTTAATAACACTCAAAAGGCAGCAATAGTTATTAACACACTGTTGTTATTTCAGGACAAGAACAGAACTGTACTACCCTGTTCACACGCAAATTTCTACAAAAAGATGTTAGACTGAATTTTATCCCAACTAAGAAAAAAATCAGTACAGGGCTTCATTAATGACTTAAGATGATGAATACATAAAAAAAAGAATCTTAACTTTTAAAAAACTTTCAATTTAACAATAACTTATATAAAACCTAGTATTTTCAATAAATTAGAGAAAGGGACCACAAACAATATGCATTGAAGTATCAGTTTTGGATGTTTTCAGTTTATGAGAAACTTTTGTATCACATATATGCAATACACGTGTTTTGTTGATAGGAATGGAAGAGGAAATCATGGTTTTACATTTTGGACACAGTAAATATATAACTTATATAGCAGCCTTAGCCTTCTTAATCATTGCTTTTAAAACAGTTTTAGCTCAGCAGTGACAGGTCTACCATAGCTTTGCACTTCTAGACGAATAGGAAAATTTTATTTTCTGGAAACAATCCTAGCCAATCAAAAATCGTTTGAAGTTCAATATCCCCAGTTATTCCAGGAAAGATTTTGCATTTCATTTTTTTTTCTTTCCTTCTTATTGTATGAAAAACTCAAAATGAGGGGATTATAGTCAGAGCTACACAAATGTGCAACATTCTAACAAACCAGGATATCCCCCCCAAGTCCTAAATTAATATTGCATTTTTTTCCTACCCATTGCTCTGTGAATAGATACAATTAATAAAACTACCTAGTATCTTATCTGTAGACTGTATTTATTTTTACCTTTTTGATAAACTTCTCTACAATCTGGACAACATGCTTGTAGAGCTGGAAAAGAAACAGAAATTAATTTTATCATCTACTTGATACTACTGCATCACTTTTGAAATTTTTTTAGGTCTTTGTGCTTACTACAAGTTCGGAAGGACTACAAACAAGATATTGTGCTCATGTTTTAGAAAGAAACACCATACAATTAAGCATTGAAAAAGAGATTTTGTGAGGGAATGGACTGGAAAAAGGCAACTGTTTTCTTACAAGTGTTTCAGTGCACACCCCCAAAGCAGTTTCTTTCGTATATTAGTGACAAGTTTGGGGTTTACTTTCTTAGAAAGACTGCCAATATGGTGAGGGGCAGTTGCATGCTGCAACATTTTACATCTTATCAGAAAGAAATCATAACATCACAGTAGGAATAGTATTAAACAGTAACGACCAAAAAAAAAAAAAAAAAAAAAAAAGCTGTCATTATGTTACTACCTGATGTTTGCCACCCACTAGTCTCTACATGACATTCTTAAAATCAACTAGAAAAAAAACACCCATGAAGCTACAGAGGCTGGAAAATCTAGGAATGCATTTCTCAGATGTAAAATAATAAAAATATTCCTACTATTATGTTTTCATTTTTATTTTATTCTACATTACCTTAATAGCTTTAATGGCAGCTTTTGTGATGAGAATCATTTTTGCTCGGGAAATAGGAGGTTTCATCTCCATGAGTGAAAAGAGCTAAATGGAAAAAACAAGAAATATTAAAAAGCTATCCCAAAGATTGAGCAATTAAGCAAAAAGACAGTATTTCAGTCACTTGTTACTGACATTCCACACTACTCCTCAGTGCTGGCCCTAGAAATGAAGGGACCAACAGGCAGAGCTTTCTAGGTAACGTTCAAATCTGTTGCAAGTGTCTTTAACAGAGCTATTTACTATTGAGCTTGCTATTAACATACCACATTGCTATTAAAATTGTAATTATATCAACTGTTTTGCAGATTCCTTTGAACTCTTCTCCATACTAGTATCACCAGTGGAAAAGTTAATTTCTTAATGCCAAAGCTTTCAAAAGTGACTTATCTTTAAGAATGATATGTTGAGGCATTCTGTGAACCTGATTTACAGGATTCATCAAAATCTAGTCTCTTTAAACACAGCCCAGGTACTCCATTTTATACCAGAAGTGTATGAAGAGTGTTATTCTGCTAAAACCATTAAGAATAAAAAGGGAATGGTAAGCATTAAAATATCCAATAAAAATAGGTTTGAAGTCAAAACACACAGCATCCAGGAAGGATAAGTAGGTCCTTCAAATATAAACATGATTCTAAGGGGGGGGGGGGAGAAATCCAAACTTCATATTCACAGAAAAGGTCTCCCGACAATTTACATCTTCCAAGCAAGGAATTCTGTTACAAAACACTTCCATGAAGTTTTGAACAGAAACGTCCAGTTTGGAAAAAACACTCAGGCATTTCTAAGAAAGCACCATTCTGTCTTGCAGTGTTGACACTGTCCCAAATCAATATTAGTCTCACTTTTTACAAACTGAAAGAAATTAAGACTTGCACATATAACCATGAGAACTAGCAAAACCTCCACATAGGTGGAAAGCAGCACTGGTTTCACCAGCACCAATAAAGCAGGCCACATACTTTTACTGCGCGAGCCTTCATATAGCAGCATTTTACAAGGACAGGGGAATGGGAGATTTCTGAGGGCAGGGAGGCTGCTTTCCAACAGCCGCTCCACAGGCAGGCACTCACAAGCAAGCATGCACATACACAAAGAGGAGCCTAAAACCTCACATGAATTTCACCAATTTCCAGACTAGTCTGCTTGCTACACAGTGACGTCTATATATACCAAAACCTGCTGCGATAACCTCACATTGTAGGATAACTGCAAAAATTATAGCTCATGCCACACTATGTTTTTCTTTTGTGGTTTAAATGTTTTTACTCTAGAGTCTATAGAGCTGGAAGCACAGTCTGCTTTGGCTTAAGAGGAAAGTTTTCTTCAATCTTATTTTGCATCCTTCAAGTAAAAAGAGCATCCATAATCCACCCACTACTGCTTTTTAACTCCTCCTTCCATCTTACAGCTCATGATTCACTGTTCTAGTCGATCAAGTATCTCTCTGTTCTTCCCGTAAACCTAACAGCAGAACCCTAAAAATTGTCATGACCTGTGTAATACAAAAAGTACAGAGATCTTCCATATCTCCTGTACTTAGATAATCTTCTTTACCTTAAAATTTTCCTAAATAATCATGGAAAAAGTGTTTTGCATTGCATCATTTGATTTTACTCTTCACAAGAAAAATACAGAAAAAAAATAGAGTTCCTGAATTCTAGCCAAAAATGCGATAAATAACATGAAGGAAAATGAGAAAATAAAAAGTATTTGGCGTAAAGGAAAGTCAGATGCCAATCAAAAAGTGATCTCTTATTTTTCTATTGATTTAAAGTTCCAAGTATGTTGGAAAGGAACAACTTGCACAGATTTATCTCCCCTGTCTCAGATGAGGAAGAAAAATAAAAATAAAATTTATGCACATGATGATAAAGTTACAGCCACCTACTTAAGTAAAATGATAACATAACTTTCAGCAAACAAAAAGTTTCATAGAAATAATACACAAATAGTAATGAAAAAATATTTACTTTCTTAATTACTGTCTTAATTCACTTGCTTAAGTCTCCTATTCCAGGAGATATAAGAGAAGAAAAGTCCTCCAAGACACACAAGCAAGAAGTCAGAAAGCAGCCAAGTTCCAGTGCCAGAACACTAGATTTTTTAAATCATTCAAGTCATAGGAGATACTACAGTCTATCATCCCTGCTTGCTCAAAAACTGTGGTATGGCCAAATAAAATCTATCAGATGAAAAACAGAAGGAGAAACGTGCTCATGATGCGACTTGCTTATAATTCAAAATTATCTTATAATTCAAAATTGGAAAAGCTGTTTACAGAGGTAATGACAGACAAAAAAACAAAAATCAGCAAACCAACAGAAGGCCTGAAAAATGAGATGGATCAAGGTAAGAAAGACCCAATCTCACGTGAACGGCACACCACGTCCTTTCCATTGCATAACAAGAAACAAGACATGTCTGGTCCTGTAGGAAAAGGAGTCAGCCTCATCTCGCTAGGACAGCTCGGAAATCCACAGGAAAAGTACCAGGAACAGGGGTACAATCGTAACTGGGCAGAAGACAGTAATAAACTATAGCAAATCACAAAAAATAAAATGTCTGAAAAAAAAGTATCCAAAGAATGACTCAAAAGTAGGGGAATAAAATCCAAGGAGCAACTAACTGCCAGAGGGCAGGAAGAAGGGAATTCAGCTGGATGCATGGAAGTAGCAAGGGAGGGTGCAATAAACAATATGGTAGCTTGGAGAAGATGTTAATTAGAGACTAGGAGAGATGGAGCTGAGGCTAATAAACCCTGAATGAACACAGGCTTTGGAAGAACAGGACTGAGCAGATCAGTGCAAATTGTTCCTTTGCTGTTATAGGCAGCACTCTGGGCAACGGCAACAAAAACATAGTAAAAGGAGTGAGGTCAGTAGAAGCGGCCACTGCCAGCGAGCAAAGCATGGAAGGAGCAAGTGCTAAAACACAAAGCAAACCAAAATGCAAAAACATTTGAAATGTCTGTATTTATATATGTAGATATACACATATATATATGCCACCCTCTCATCACACACAATCCTATCGCTGTCTTCTGAAATAGCGCATCAAAATTCAAAAACCCAAATCTTGTTGTCTTTTTAAATTTTCATAAGCTTTTTAGAATAACAAATAACTACTTTAAAGACGATCTTTATGTAATTTTCAGTATCATAGTTACAAGTGTAAAAAACATGTTCTATAGAAGAAAAAAGGCAAATCTAAAAACTTAACAACCCTCAGTAGTTCATTAAATTTCAGTGACAGATTTAGAAATTTTCAGTAAGACTAGTCCTTGACTTCTTCATATCTGCATATATTCACCTAGACTTGTGTCTTTTTCCATGCACATGCATTTCCCAAATCAATATATGCAAATAAGTGCCTGTTTTCAGATGTGTGTCCATTCAACAATGCTGACAGGTATGCTGATTTACCAAAGGGCGCCACGACCAGCTGAAGCAGCAAGCTACATGCAAAAAGCTACACTTTAATACATAAATATTGAAAGACATAGCAAGGGTGACAATAACTTGCAACTTGAGAGCTTTCTCAACCTACTTCTTCATAACAGTTTTTCGCTGGAATGTTTTGCCCTGTAAAGCTTGACCCATTATGAAATAACTGATTTACTACCACATTCTTACCAAGCAGGACTAGAGATCTAGACAGTCAGATGTCTTCAAAGTTCCTTCCTATCATCTTTTCTCACACAGAGAGCTCGCTGGTTAATAAAATACATGGAGATGGATCCAAACTCCTATTTCTGCTGCCTGCTGCACCCCAACCTGCTCCTTTGCTGATAAAAATCAAGTTAAGACGCCACAGAAATTTGAGGTTCAGCAATGGCCAACGGAAGATAGTCCTGTTTACTATGATGGGGAGGAGAGGAGGGCAAGAGAGAGCAGGGGAAAAGAGATGAAGTGAAATGGTCTTTTTAAATAAGGACCAATTAACCTAAGGACTACTCAAGACTTGCTTCTTTTCATCAAGTTCTAGTAATTTCAGTAGATTAAAAATAATTCTCTCCTGTTGTCTACGCGGATTCTTTTATGCAGCTAAGGAGAAAAAAATGTAAAAAAAAAAAAAAAAAAGGTTTAGACAAAAAAATGTTACAGAAAGGAACATTTACTATTTTAGGTATAACAGTCATTACAACATTTTACATGTTCAAAGTAATATGAAAAAAATGCACTTATATTTTGCACAAGGTCTAGCACAGCATACAATTTCAACTGAAGAACTCTGAAACACATTTCTGGAACCTCCCTCCTTATATTTGAAGGTCTATGCAATGTGGCAGCACTAGGGAACACCATGTCTTGAAAAAAAGGGAAAGTACAAAACTGACAACTAAACTCAAGACCGGAGAGACTATTCGCACATACTTATCACAGCAACATGGACATACTGAACAAAAATATACACACATATATACACACACAACTCCAAGCACCTCAAAAGTGGAAGAATCCTCTGCTTATTTTCAGGCCTAGTAATAAAAGGAGTAGTTCCTCCTCCTAGTAATGAGGAGGAACTATTCCTTAAATCTTACTGGATAGTATCAGGGACACTCTTATTGTATTGCCTGCTATTTAAAGAGTAAGTTAGGAAGGACTCCCAAATTAAAACTCAAGGTGAAGCATCGAAGTACAGCAGAGAGCAAGTGGCAGGAGATAAAACAAGAGAAATAACGGGCTTTTCATCTCAAACTGTAGAGTCTGCCCAAATTCACATCCAGGCTCTGGGAGGGATGGGTAGCAGGAGAAGGAATGGGAGGATAACCTTCAGTCTTGTCAGAGGCAAATCACTCATTTTGCCATTCGCCGGTTTACCCCTTTTGAGGGTCTGTTTTACAGGCTTTCAAAGCCAAGAGGAGAGTAGCTATTTCCCTGCTTCCCCACAGCCTTACCTTAGCAGCTCTAAAGAGACTGCATGTCTGGGCAGAGCATGTCCTAGAAAGAAGAGCAAGAAGAAACACGGGAATCCTGGCAGCTTCTTTTCGTTACTGAGGTCATTACAGGAAAATCAGGCAGTGATAGGTGCAGGAGTGGGCAGAGAGGGAATGGGGCACCATGGAAAAGATGCAAGATGAGGTCTGGGAAAATCTTGTATTTTCCAGGCCTGTAACTTCTTGGAAAGAAGTGAAACAGTGTCACCTAGGGATAAGTCCATGCTGCAGAAGTTCTTCAGGGGTCTTTTGCTGTGTTTCAAGCTTGATGTGTGATCTTAGGTCTACTTACCCATTTTCAGTATGAAATAACATAGTATGAACAGCAAGATGTGAAGGTAAAACTACCTTCTAAGTTATGAAGCAACTTGCCTGGTTTTGCTCTTCTGCTGAAGTCTCTTTGTGATAAAGATGCATAAATAAAGAGCACAGCTCAGTTGTACAGACTTATCATATCCACAGAAAAGAGGGAACAGACGCATATCTACTGAAAGAAATCTAGTGTTCAGTGGATTTCAAGCACTCAGGCCACTGACAATACGCGCATTCAACCTGCCTTCTCTAACTTTCACAGAGTAGCCTAACAAGCCTTCAATAACTTTAACAAGTTTAGCGTGTCCAAGAACCTCTCTCTAAGCAGACTGAATGTAAACAGATGGCACAGTCAGTACTCTGGGTCACTACCTGAAGTCAGAATTCATTCATTACTTTGGGAATACTTTATTTATGCATTTAAAAATCACCAAGACAGCCAAACTACCTATACATGATTAATTATAGTTACTTGTTCATATAGCTACAGAAAAGAAGGATGATACAGATATCATTGTTAACAGAGCACCTTTACTCTTAGTGCAAAATCAGGTCTTTAAAAGGTGAGAGATTTTTTAAACAATATACATGTAACAAGGGATCATCTACTAGTGCGATATGTTTTCCTCCCCACTATAAAATCCACTAGTTATTTTCCTCTTCAGGAAGCTTCCTTAAGCTTCTAAGAAAAGGAGAACAGGTTATGATGTCTGCCAAACTTCTGTTGCTGAGCTACATCTCCGAGGATCAATGCACATTTTAAACTCTTGGATGAGCTGTGAAGCATATCAAATATAAGGAGCTGCTGAAGGTAGGAGACTACCATAAAATTCGTGACTGTCAGGCTACATTCTTTGCAAAATAAAGTGAGATTTAAATTTGACCAGATATGAACCCCAGGCAATCAAGCAAAATAATACTTCATCCACTAAGCTATTTCTATTGCCTAAAAAGACTATTCACAAAATCAGAATCCCTGAGGAAAAACATCTTTACATAAACACTCTAATAAAAATGGTAATATATTTTTTGAAACTTATCTGCCACTTAGGATCAGTATTTTTACTTCCACACTCCTAAGTCTTGAACATTTCCTGAAAAGCTGTTCATCTCATTCTTCTCCTGTCGAGAAGGATGTCTATTAAGACATCACAACTTTCCAAATTTCTGGAAATAGTCTTGCTAATCCAGAAAAAAAAAAAAAAAAAAACAGTGCTTTCTCTTTCAGGAACATAGTGATGCTGTTCTCTCAGTTACTGCGACAATGCCATAAAAGCAAACAAAGCAACTTCCTTCCCAAAGAGGTGCACATTACTCCTGCAAAGATTCCAGCAAGCATATGGTAAATAATTTTTAATGGCACTCTCATCCTTCCTCCTCTACACACCATCCATATAACATCTGAACCGCTCCTTAAGCACTCTCCCTGGACATGTGGGAGGCAGCAATCACTCCAAAATACAGCCTACTGCACCTCCTGGAATATGGGAAGTGCTTTCAGTAACAGGTAGCAGCCTTCCCTGTCTTCCAAAAGAGACGAAAGATACCAGAATATGATGATGGTCACTCTTTCCTCTAAATGCTAACACTAGTGCTTGGGTCCTTGAGGCTTTGTGGTACATCAGAGGAAATCTAAGCAGGATTCACAAGGTTCAGTAAACTGCTACAGAAACACCAGGAACGATATCCTGCCAAACGCTATTTATAGGACCTGGGGTAGGGGAAGAACAAGGAACACCATGGAATAAAGGTTATCCGTGTTTCAATTATCCAAGTCAAAATCTGGGAATGTGGCTGTAAAAGAATAGTTTGCAGGTGCAATTTGAAAAAAAATATTCCATAAATATCAATTTGGTCTGTTAACTAGATATGCTGAAGGGGGAGGTTATGGGTTTAGCAGTACAGAGAACATATTACCTACTCCAGACACACAGTTAAATGAATATACTACATTACTCAATACAAATATAAGATTACAACAGAGCAAAGTTGGCTTTATTCTATTTCCAGCAGTGGAAGTGCATGGAAATCTCTATTTCTAGTCTCTAACTTGTATAAATAGTAAGTTATCTTTCAAGTTTTCCAAATTAAAGCAAATGAAACACTTATTCCATAAATTAAGCCACGACAAGGGTTATCATATTCTATGAACCACAGTAAATGAGTTTTTTTGAAGGTTTTTTTTCCCTCAAACTATATACACCGAACAATGCATGAATTCTAACCAATTCTTCCAAAAGAGAGATTTAAGTAATTTTCTCAGGGGAAAAAAATACCACTTTTTGTAACTGTCAAATTCCACCTATTCACTGTGTGGTATTTGTTTCAAGTGCCACTGAACTTAATAGAAAAGAAAAAGAAGTCAATACCAAGCACATGCTTACTTCTGTAGAAAAGAGAAAATTTGAGAGACAAAATTAACCAGTAAGCTCACTTTCAAAATACAGATACAGAGGATGGGATTAAGGGTACAGGCAACACAATCAAACACGATCAAGTTACGCAAGGCGTGTGAGTTGCCAAAGGAGCTGACTGCAAGTGCTCTTCCCTGGCTCACCACAATGGCTAAGCGTGACGTGCCTGCTCAAACCTCTGCGCTTGAGTTTTGCCTCACAATTCAGAGGGGCAGTTAAGATCACACAGTTATCACAATTAGCTGACAAGCAGAAACTTGTTACTTTGCTGCAACATAATCACACACCATCAGAAGCAGCCTATAATCCAAAGGACATAACTGAACTTAGGGAAACTGGAAACTAAGGCAGCCAAAACTATTAACGTTTTTTGCTGAAGGGGACAAACAATTTCAACTAAAGCAATTTGCATAAATGTAATGCTACTAGTGCTTTTCTCTTCCCTCTCAAACTATTTTTTTTAATGAAAAGGGGATACCAACATAATAAAGGAAACCAAATTTACAGCAGTGATTTGAACTCAGGTTTCCCACCATTCAAGAATTTGCTGTAACCACAAGATTAGTTCAACAGACCCCAAGTGATCATACAATGATCTGATGAAACTAAGGGCATCTCCTCTCACATGTGCTTTGGCAAAGAGCCATCAGCCTCCCCTTCTAGAGGAGAAAGCACAGTAAAGCTGGAAACAGGTCACCTCTAGCACATATAGGAAGCCCAGCACAAAGCCCATGCTTGCTGCAATTAAAGTTGCCATTACAAAACCACCATTCTCCTACAAAGGTATGCTAGAATGGTGCTGTTTTGGCCAGTAAATTCAGGAATTCTTGACCCATGGGGTAATTTGGGATAACCTAATCTTCTTTGTTGAAGCTATTTCACACTCAGTAAAATAACCATTTGGTGAAGCAGAGAAGAGTATGCTCCTGTAGACCCTACTACCTCTTGGCAGGAAAAAATGAGAGGAACAACTGATTCCTCTGCCCACCATACTACAGTTGTTCTTATACCCTCACTTTCTCATCATTCTGTGAACAACACTGAGACCCTTTGCCAAATACCTTTTGACTTTCTCCATTTGCATTGAGAAAAAAAAAAAACAGAAATTAAACAATATTTGACAGTAAATTTTCCCCTCATCAAAAAATTCTGTTATGTTTCAAACTTTAGTATGTATCACTTTGCAAGCACAGCTTGCAGGGGAAGTTCAGAGCACAATTTAAAAACTAGGCTTCGTGTCTATCTAACACCATACACACACCTACGATCAATGCAGAAATTACACAAAAGACCCCAGACCCAAATTTATGAAGATGCTAACTTTACGCATAAACAGTTCCACAAAACCACTCGTATGTAAAAATGCATGCACAGAGGAGATTTCAGCAAGTACAGTTTTCTTCCTCATAAATGGTGTTCAAATGAAGCTCCCTTTTTTAATACGCAGCTTCAGTATATGGTTATCAGAATTTCACAAACTACTTCTGATCGGGTCAGACACGTACATCAGGCTTTTGCTATGCCCAGGAAAGATATGCAATTTAAAATATGCCTATTTCTAAAACTGCAGTTAGATTTCAGACACTAAGACACACCACTGTTGGTCTAAAGTCACACATTAATAGGGGCGGCAAAAAAAGTGTATTCTGTTTTATGAGAAACACAAAGCACTCCCTGTACAACTAAGTCTCACTGGGCAGCAACATGTTGAAATGAATGAAGTGGAAGCAACCACCTGCCAGAATTTCTATTTAGTCAGGTTAGAATATTTTTGTCCTCTATTTTTAGAGAAAATTGAAAATGCAGCGCACATGCCACTCCTCTCTAGCATGTTTGGGAAGGATGCTTTGTACGCTTACACAATACTGGTTCAGAACAGTGTAATATATACCCATAAAAAAGACAAAAAAAATAAAAAAGCAAAAGAAAAGTGCTTGCCCCTACATTTAACTTTGTACTTTCATGATTTAGTTGCTGAAGAGTGTATTTTCAGTTGTGCTGGTCGTGATCCTCTAGAACAACGGAGGAGCAGTTGCAGGGAGTGAACTTTACACAGCCTGACTCCGTCACATGAGAGCAGTCTGCCATTTTTCCTGCTTCTCCTCAGTGGACGTGTGGCCCCCTAACCTTCAGAAGGCATCAAAAGCGACCGGGAGCTGGTCCTGCCTCAGCTTTAGCCCATCACCCGCCGCGACCATGCGCAGCTCCTACGGCCCAGCTGCAGGCCGCAAAAGCAGAGTAGCCAACCTGAAGCGGGAGCCGTATCTCATCGGAAGGCCGTTTTAAATTACGCGATGAAAACTTTAAAAAGTAAAGGTTATCTCGTTGTGTAATGGAGGGAAGAACAACGAAGATAAAGCGCTCGCTGCCTGTGCAGCCCCACGTTCAAGCTGGGTGTCCGCGGGGCCGCGAAAACGCCGCCCGCGGCAGGTGCCCGGTCGCCTGCCCCGCTCCCGAGCCGGCCAGGCCTGCCGGGCCAGGCCGAGCCCCCGGCGCCCTTTCCCGCTCCCCCCAGCCCCGCCCCTCCACGTGGGCCGGTTTTGTCC
>JAWLRI010000285.1:1240845-1258412 GCA_034781795.1 Crypturellus tataupa
TGACCGCCGCGCTCCCGCCATGTCACGCCGGCCCCGCCCCGGGGAGGGGAAATGGCGGGGGGTGACGGCGGCCGCCGCGGCGGATCGGATCGGATCGGGTCGGATCGGGTCGGGTCGGGTCGGACCAGATCGGATCGGATCGGGTCGTCCCGTCCCGTCCCGTCCCGTCCCGCTCGCTGCGGCGGCCGGCTGGGCGCAACGCCTGCATCTCGGCGCGCATTACGACCCGGTCCGGGAGCTGCGCCGTCGCGGGTGGGGGTTTTGCGCTGTGCACCCGAAATGGCATAAAGCCGGGCAAAACGGGAAGGGCCGTCGTGAAGACGCCGCTTTTGCCCCGGGGAAGAGGTGCGGTTGCGCTCTGATAGCCGATTAACCCGTTTTGATAAAGTGTTTGTGTCTGCATCTGTGTTGACACTAGCAGCAAGGGCCAACATGAGTGTGAATATTGTACCCCAAAAATGTCAGTTTTGAGGGCATTGGTGGCATCTCTTGAAGGCATCATGAGCTACAGCAAAGTATTGGTGTACAGCTCCGTAACAGCCATCGCAGGCTTCTGTAGTGCCATATAATATGGTTTGGCTCAAATAGTAGAATCACTGTGGCTGGAAGAGACCTTCAAGGTCATGGAGCTCATCCACCACCCCTGTGGCTGCTAACCCGTGTCCCGAGGTGCCTCCTGCACGCGTTCCCTGAACGCTGCCAGGGACGGTGACTCCACAGCCGCCTTGGGCAGCCCGTGCCGTGCGTCACCACTCCCCTGTGTATAAAGTCTTCCTGATACCCAACCTGAACCCCCCTGAACCCGAGTGATAGCGTCCAACCCGTATTGTCATCGTCTGACCCGCATCCAGAGCAGGGGCCGGGGAGCAGGCGAGGCAGCGGCGGGGCGCGAAGTGCTGCACAAATGTCACGAAAAGGGTATTTGGCTTTTTATATGTTGTCCAGTTAGGCCGTGGCTGGTATTTAATAGGACCATTAGTTAAGTGCGAGTTACCTTCAAGTGTCCCCTCTCTCTTCCATCAATACAGGGCAGCACAACACTTACATTTAAAAATCAATAAAGCTGAAGAAAGCTGATAGCGGGGCAAGACCTCTCGTTCTACTCAGATTATAAAGGAGTTTTTTGTTTGTTTTGTTTTGTTTTATATGACTATAGATACTATTCAAAAGATGCCTTAAAATGGATTTGGAAGACAAAGGGAGGAAAGTTTGTCCAAATATCATAAATTTCTCTAGATTTCCAACTCGCAATTTCATTAAAGAAAGCCTCCAAGTTGGGTAAAATGGAAAAGAGGGATAATACAGTACTTGTAGTGTCAGTTGCTGTGATGCCACTTGTGATTTTAGCCAGTTTTAACATACCAAATTATTTCGTATGTGACTTTCACATATGAAAGAAGTGAGAGGCTGAAAGCAGTGACTTGTCTCTGCTCGGGTGTCTCCGCAGCTACAAGGTGGAGAAGTAAGAACGATTTATTTTGGAGAGTTGGCGCTGAGGAGAGAGAAGGAATGAACTTCCCACCCTAGCAGGTTAGTCAAATTTGGAACCTAGGTATTAAGTGGTGACAGCCCCTTCTGTCATGCTGGGGATCTGACATTAAACTCTTTTCCGTATATGCTTGGCAGTACAAGTGCATCTCCCTCAACACAACACAGTAGCTTATGCAGAGTACAGAATAACTACAGCTTCCTAGGAAAGGAAAGGCTGTCGGTGATCCTGGAAATGCATGTTAAATTTGAAACTGCTTCCTCATGTTAAAGCCTCTTGAATTGCCTGTGTTCTGTGTTTGCCTTTTCCAGGGTGTCACCGCAGAGCCTGACTCCTCTGGAAGCTCCGCGTGTAAATACTTGGAGTCTGCTCATTGCTACCGGTGCTAGCTCTTGTTTTGTCACCAGTCTCCTCACTCAAGTGTGTAGCTTTGCGGCACATTTGTCACAGTGTTTAGGGGGCTGCACTGACAGCATGTTTCCAGCTTCCATAGCGTGCAGGGATGATGGCCACGGCTCGGCGTGCGGGGGCCAAGCGGCTCTGCTGGCGCTCGCCTTGCTGGGGCGAGTGCCGAGCGCCCTCCGCTTCCCCCCTCAGATCCGTGCGCCTGTGGGGTCCCTGCTCTGCTCGCAGTGCGAGCAGATCCTCAGCGTCAGCAGAATTAGCCCTGGCAACTTTTGTTCCCGGAAAATGAAATTCTGCCTCCTTGGGGGCTGGATATGTTTTCCCGCAGCGCTTGGGGGTGGGGAAGGGTGCAGCAGGTTAATTACTCAGGATTTAGACCAAGTCTTGCTTTTAGCGGGCTGCGCCCTTCAGAGCAGACCTGCTTCAGCAAGATTATAAGCTCAGCGTTTTTAAAATACAATTTCCTGCTGTTTACATCATATTGCGATCACCTATAGCAAGGAAAGAGACAACTGTATGACTTGTTAATAAAAAGCGTATTCTCTTCATTATGTTTTTGCCAAATTTACACTTGTCAGTACTTGAGCTTGTGGCAAGTTTGTTATTTAAAGTAACAGCATTGTGCAAATGTCATATGTTATATGGTGCCTAGCACTGTGCCATATATTTGTCCAACATAAATTACAGTCCTTGCCTGAAAGATCATGCATGATATGTACGATCAGAGCATTTCATATTGTTTGTATACGTATGTTCTACATATGTGTTTAAAAATGTGTTTTATGTAATATGTGCATCAATATGTTGTATTTTTATTATTATTCATAATAACATTATTCATGTTATCCTTTATGACTTTTAACATTTTTACTTCTTACTGGTGCATGAATATTTTTTATTATGTTCATTTTACTTCTGTTTCTGACAAGACAGGCAATTCATATGCATGCAAATGTATGGAAATTGCTGTTCAGTACATAAATTATGGTTATGTGATGTAATGATTCTTTGGCACATACATTTCTTCAGCTGATGCAGAGCCTTATTCAAGGTTGCTGAGAGATTATCTTTTTTTGCCTTCAGTAAAGTCCTTGTCATTCTGTACACAATGAAATGCAAGTTTCACTTTTATTTGGCCAGAACAGACAGATACATCGTTATGTAAAATTCTTATTTATTTTTTACAGTAACATTATTAAGTCTTGATCTTTATTAAGAACTGTAAATTTGGTTCAGTTGCTATTAGTATTATGTATCACTATTGACAAGGAAAATGACTTTCAATAATTATCCATAAAAATGTCCTTTTTCCCTGCTCTTTGACTCTCTGTTTGCCTTTGAATGTTTTCTGTTCTATCCTTTGATCAGTTATCACTTGAGGCTCTGTAATTCATTATCACTCTCTAATTTACTGTTAGTCTCTAATTCACATGGCAACTCTTCTTGGCTAGAATTTCCTGAAATCACATGCTCTTCAATAAATATGAAAATCGGTTTTCCTGTGCTGTTTACTTCATTGCTGTAATACTTTTTTTTCCTTTATTAACGGAATACCATGTATATTTACCATGATTATTTATCAATATTTGTAGTGTGATTAGCACTGTAGGCAGAGGTACTTCATATCATGGAGGAGGCTTTTCTTATTTGTTCTGTGTAAATGTTAGCAGCAAATACAAGTTACACTAAAATCAACCCATTGAAACTAGAAGGTGTTTGAGGGATGGGTATGTCAGTCTCTTCCCCTTCTCTTTCCCCTTCCCTTCCCCTCATCCTGAGATCTTGCACGTTAGGGCTTAGTTAACATGGTGCTCATTAATGCTGATCTTAACTGATTCTTTTACTGTTTGCAAGCTCAAGTATTTCTGACATTTTGGGCTGCATTGGGACTGTGTTTGAAGGCCTTTTGGAAGCTTCATAGAGCTCGGAGCATTTTCCTGCCAGCGTAGTGGAGTGAATCAGTGTGCGTAGGCGATGCCTTTGCCCTAGACAGCAGTAGCTTTCCTTTGATTTTGAGTCCCACTGTAAGTATACATAAAGTCCCAAGTTCTAATTCATAAAGCTGGGTAAAGTTTCACTGTAGAGATTGTCTCTTTTCCTTCGCACTGTTGCAATGAAATAAAGTGGTTTTTTGTTTGTTTGTTTCTCTATTTTTTTTTCCAGAGTTGTATAATGCAGACTGACAGGTCTGTGATGCTTCAATTTGAGATACGCTTGCCTTGGGACTAATACTTGCTCTTGTATTCCCACTGAATATTGAGATTTGAGCTTTGTGTAAAATACTTCTTTCTAGCCAAGCATTAGTTTTGCTGAGACAAGTTGGAGCAGCAGCCATTTAGGAATATATGTTCCATCTGTTACAAGTGTTTTGTTTTTTATGATCTGTCATGATTCTGCTATGATGGACTTAATTTATTTAATATTTCAAAATGTTTTTAAAGTGCCAGTGAGACAATAAATACCTAAAACTGCCTTTAATGGATATCACATCACTGAAATTGTGGCTTGTCAATATCCGTTGCTCAATATAGCCATTTATTTTAATATTTTGCAGATGAGATGAAACTTCTGCTTTTCTTTAACAAAATGTCTTGCATAGCCCCAGGGAAACTGGACTACCTTCCTGTCCACTAGTGAAGTTATCAGCAAAAATCCCCTACCTTCAGTGTATCTTGAATATTACCTCAGTTTTTACAGAATTACAGTTCTTGCAGAGGAGGAGGCAGCAAGAAGCTCACAACATGCAAATCCTTATCAAGCAAATCCTTATCAAGCAAATGGGATTTTTGCACATGAAAACTTGAGTGTGAACTTCATAGAAGGCAAACTACATTTTCTACACAGACTAGATTTACCTCGCTTTTGCCAACAGACGCACAAGAACAAAATTCCTACTTTGTTCCTTTGCAGTTATCTCACCAGCTCCTTCTGGTTTGATGTGGAGGCTGGCAAGATCGTGAGAGCAGACAAGGTTTTGTTGTACGTGCAAGACTGAAAACCAAAGTGTGTGAGGGATTACTTGGAGTATCTAGTTCTGCTTCAGTCCACTAAAAGAACAGAGAGCGCAAACAAAAATTAAACAAAGACTAATTAGTTCTTTTGAAAAATTCAGTGTTTATACATGGAGTAAGAGATGATGTTAACATATGGAATTTAATATAGAGAGCAAGGAAACATAGAGATACGTGTATTATATGCGGTGATTAATAGTTTCAGTCTAACACAACATGAAGTTAATAGGACTAAGAACAGGTGTAGGTAACGAATATGTTCACTTCATCACTTCACAATATATTAACACTTTAGAAAACTTGCACCGTAGAAGCAAGTTTTTCCAATTAACAAATATAGAGGCATTTTTTTTCAATTAATCATTTACTTGCAAAGAAGAACCCGCAGCTCTAGGGCAACCAGAATTTTGAGTTAGTTTCTTAGGTATGTGTAAACCAAGAACACAGTAAACGTTCTAGAAATGTAAAACCATTCACTGCTCGTTCAACTTTTGCTTCATTCTCTGTCAACTTTGTGGTACAGATTCTTGATCTCCTTGGCTGTTTTGTGTTTTAAAACACAATATTTTATTTTGGATTCAATGAAATCAGTCTTTTATGCACGAGTTTTTCTTTTTTGTTATTTTTGTGTTAGGATGAGGTGAGTAAAAGCAAAAAAAAACTTCTTGCCCACCTGAAGAGAAATTATATTTCTTATTTTGATGGTTTGCTTGTTTATTTAAGAGATGAAAAATCAGTTTGCACATTTAACATCAATGGAAGCAGAAGCTATTTTATAAATCAATTTCCAGCTTACTGTGTTTCTTGTGAGAAAACTTAGGTATATTCACTTCTCCTAGCAAAATGTGTAGCAAGGTCGGCTCTAATGGGATCAAAACCTACTGTGCTTAGTTCTGTGCTTCTTTATTATTTCTCTGATACAGACCTGCCACAGTTTTCAGGGGACTTTGCAAGATTCAGTGCTACATTACGGCAAAACCTTAGTTCCTGAAGCTACTCAAACCCTGCTGGGTATCATCAGTGGGTCAGAGAAGTATTAGAGGTTTTGTCCTTAGTGATGATCTCAAATAAAACACAGTGCTCACTTTAGGTCTCAAAAGTGTGCGCCAGATATCTTACACAAAAACAGTAGTATGTAATGCCCTACAGTTCCTGCCAGTCCTCTGCCCCCATATTATCTGGGGAAAGTTGTAAAGATATTTTTATTTGTGCGCAACCTGTGGTTGCAGCAGCCAGTTCTGTTGAACCTGTATTAAAAAAATGCCTTATATTGTATGTCAGGCATTCAAAAAACATTATTCAGTCCTCTGTCTCCCACATAATAGCAATACTTTATCACTAAGGATGACAGACATTACTCCTGTATATCTTTTTAGCTTTTGGAAATCCCTTTTTCACTGTTTCTGCCTGAGAAGTTGTTGAGAAAGCTTGACATTTTTTTTCAACAAAACTGAAGATGATCATGATGTCATTACTTCAAGAGGTGCTATTTTAAGGCATTCAACAAATGTTACAGGATGCAGTAAAATTCTGAGCACTGGCAGTTATGCTGAATTTAATACAGATGTAGCCACAAAGTGTTTAAGGCTGAGGGGAATATGTAAATAATTCAATTTTTATCTCTTTTTAAAATATTTTATAGTATATTAGTGAAAAATATATAATCAGGATAGACCTGAAAGAGGAGAAAGAGAAAATATATGAAAGCGATTGATTCTCATCGAAGTTTATAAAATGTGACCTTGGGTAGGCTTCAGTCCTTGTGGAAGATACACGGAGAGATTGCTGAGAATCAGTCAGCTCAGATACGTAATATCTGTAGTGAGGCTGCAGCCAAAGACAGAGATATCAGGTTTACTGAAGTTCTTAAGTGACATTTAAGAGAACACTTTGAACACTTTCCTAGGTACTGGGAGAAGCACCATAGACAGGATTCTCATGTGCTCTTTCTGTTTGGCTTTCCAGGTTTCGGCATGGTTATCCTGGGTACACAGATAAGGACTTTTGGAGCCTCCAATTGCGGCTGCTTCTAAATGCAGCAAGCCACGTTATCTGATAAGAAGAGTCTTTGTTTTTGTCCTTCCCCACTGTACTACACTTGGGAGGATATTGGCTAATGTCACTATGATGAATTTCAGGAAGCAACTTCCAGGTGAAATGTCTTCATTATGAATTTCTTACTCTTGGTCTGTCTCCACCTTTGATTAAATACTTCTGGCAGGCTTTATTCCAACTAGTTCTTAATTAAAAAAAAGTTTTTATTTTGCTTTATGGCGCCTCTTTCAGTTGTGGCCAGTAGATGGCACTTATGTACACATTACAAAGGCGTAAATGAGAGTAAAATAATTATTTCCACTGAGTTTTTGCATTTATGGAAAAACACATGTTTAATGTCAACCTAAATGTGGTTCTTATCATAGAGTTATATCAGATTTAATACTTCGTCTGTGTGGTCTTACCCTTGACCTCATATATGAGGTGCTGTTGATTCACATTTAAATGTTTACATATGGAGATCTAAATGAAGGATCGGGGCCTGAAAGATGCTTCAGTGAATGGTTCCAGTACTATGCACTACCTGCACAGCGAATGTGTTGGTAAGTATTGTGGCTCACTTCTTTTTCAGTAAATGTCTCAGTAGGCAAATGATGACTCAGAGGATAGAAGCTTGCTTTGATCTCATAGCACATGAGGAGCACAGATTGAAGAACAAAGTCCAGGAACTTGTAACCCTGTACAGAAATCCTTTATTTCCTTCTTCAGTAGTAAGGATCTCACTTGCTCTGTGCATTCAGAAGGCAAATTGTCAAAAAAATCTTCATTAAAAAAAATGATAATCTAAAAATATTTTCTAGCATTTTATTTTTCTGCTGAGTTCTACTTGTTCTAGCTGAGACTTTGTGCTTCACATTAAGGAATGATTTAAAGAAAGATTTTGTCCTGAAATAGGTATATCAGTGCTTTTTTTTTTTTTTCCTGCTTCTTCCTCTCCAAATGGTTATATTTATGCTCCTAATATAAATCAGGTTACACTGTTTCCCTGTATAACTAAATTCCCATTGACATTTGTAATAAGCTATTCCAGCATAAACTTACTTATCCAAGTATAATTTTGTCAAGCACCAGGGATATTGTTCCAAGCTAGTCTTATTAAAGCAGTAACTGTTCTGTGCAGCCAAATTGTAAGCAATGGACCTCTGAATTTGCACACAAGAGATAAAGGGAGTAAATGTGAAGTGGCTCTCCTTTTCCAAAGAGTCTTCAAAAACCCTCACGCATATTTTGAGCAGATCATGGGCCCCATCTTGATTAGAGCAGAAATCCAAGCAGTTTGCCTGGCCTGCCATGCAAGGCATAACGCTGCCTACCCTCCCTGGAAGGGCATTCGTGGTGGTCTTGATCCAGTTACCCCTATCCCTGCTGTGTGCCAGTTGGTTGCTTGTCATACAACAGCCAGATTATCATGATATTCTCCTTTTCACCTGTCTTTACCCACATCCTCTTCCTCTCTCTCTTTTTTTTTTTTGTTTGTTTGTTTGTTTGCTTTTTGGTCAGTGATTTATTTTCAGAACTCATTTGCAGGTCTTTTGCATTGCTCACTATAAAAGCAGCAAGTATTACAATGAAGGGAGTGCTAATTTGCCTCTAAGTGTTGTCAGCCTGTGAGTCCTACTTAAGTCAAAATGTAATTGTGAGAACAATTTGAAAACAGTTTATCTGTATTTTTGCCAGATGTTTCTTGATAGGAAAAGTACAATACAGCTAACCGGGTCAGCAGGACACAACTCTTTTACATGTATGCCTCACCATGACCATGAGCAACTAGATGATTTTTTTTTTTTTACTTTATGTGCAGGAGGATTCTTGTGAATTATGGAAGTCAGCGTGCTTGCAGAGTTCATCGTCTTGCTCTGGTGATAGTTTTTGTGATTCCAGACCAAATTAAGCCATGTGGAACACCAGCCCAAACTTTGAAGATCCACATCCAAGTACAAAGTGAGTAAACCATCGAAGGGGCTCCCGGGGCTTATGAAGTCGTAAGACTGCAGCCAGCAGACTGGAAAGGGAAAGCATTTGGAAAATACCTCTGGTGTCAATTGTATGCCAGTGTCAAATTTTTGACCGCTGGCAAAAGATAAAAGATTATGAGCTGAGAAAGGAGGAAAGGCTGTAAGATGTGCTCCGGGTGGGCTGGCTGAGTGAGCTGGCCTCCGGCAGCCTGCTCTGGAAGTGCTGGAGTCCTGCCTCGCTGCTGGAGCCTAGCAGGCTCCTAGCTGGAATGTGGCACAGTTCTCATGTGGACTACATGTTCACACTCACTTTGCATGGAAACCAGGTCTCAGTAGTCCTTTCACTGTAGGTAGGTGGTTGGCAGCAGGGTGGAAGCCTCCTACTGTCCTGCTTCAAGGTGCTAGTCTTCAAGCCACCCTTGGCAGCGTGTGCATACCTGCTCCTGCAAGCACATGTAGTACCATGCCTGTTTGACCAAGGACTGTTCAGCTCCTCTGTTAAACACTTCGTTTGCAAAACTCACTGTACTTTTGGGCTAGGTAGAAATATAAAAATTTTAGGTATATAATTAGTAAAACAGACCCCTTCAAAATAAATATTACTCTGCATATGAGAATCTTCCCTTACTTAGACGGAGAAAAATTATGTATGGTGGGTAGGTGGTTTCATGCACTACACTAAGAAACTCATGTACCTACAGAAATGGGTGTTTAAGAGCCTGAGCTGCATGCAGCTGAGATCCGCATGTAAGGTAGCGTGGGAGTCAGGAGACCTGGTTTCCCCGTGGCTCTGCAGCAGAGTCCTCGTGAGGCTGCTCAGCCGCTCCGCCGTGACCCCTCTGCAAGACGCGGGTGACAGCTGCCGCCGTGAGAATTCCTCGCGGACTGAGAGAACCCTGCATGCAAGGTGCTAAATAATTGCAAAGTAGAGCATTTCTGAAGCTGCGTAAAGGAACATATCCATTCCATTGCGAAACAAGAAGGTACACATTGATGTGTATTGATGCTTCATGTTTGAATTGCCGTAATATGTTATGGGTTATATTTACATTTTTTTCTGGGTAGAGCCTGAGAACAGCTTTTGAACCCATTAGCTGGTATTAAGCCTATCAAAATAGCAATATGCTGTTGAGGTGAATTTTGTAGCTAATTGCATAGCCTCCTACAAAACATATGTGGGCTGGTTTAACTTAAAAAAATACACACAAACACATGCACACAAATGTCTTGTCGGCATGTGAAGCTGACACTCATGCAGGGCGCTAGTCGGGCAGGTCTGCAGACTCAAGCCCCGTATTTTTTTTTCTGCAGAAGAGCGAGTGGACTTTGCTATCAGCGCAGATTCCCTCCAGGGTGTCACCTCGGTGACCTGTCGCGTGGGCTCAGGTGGTGTTTCAGCCTAACAACTACTGTGCCGAGGCAGCCAGAAGGCTGTAGTTAGGAAGGCGTCTTGTTGGCTGAAGCTCCTAGGTCAGTGCAAGAGCAGCCTGAAGTCTGCTTTGACCCTAGGGTCATCCTTGGCCACTTGATGGAAGAAAAACTATGGGCAGCTGCCCCAGGCCAGAGCAGCATAAGCTCTTGGGTGTGAGTGTGGCTGTAGGGTGCTAGAGGTGCAGAGAGTAGCCGTCAAGCACCAGTTACCCATAGGGATACTAACTGTGCTTTTGAAGTCAGGCTTGAAGCTGTCCTCAAAACCGTGTCCCATTCATCCTCCCAAAGGAGCCAGGAGGCCAAATGATGTGGTATTTCTATGCCCGACTCTGTGAGGCAAGATAAACGCCTTGGGGAAGGCGAGATGTCCTCGTGCCATCCACGCGGGGTCAGGGATGTAGCATGGTCCTTCTTCCCTGAGCCATCTGATGGTTCCTGCCTTTCCTGCTCCTAGGAGGAGCTCTGCCTCGCCATCAGCGACAGAGAGCAGAGAGAAGGGCAAGAAGGGGCTGGGAGTTAGCGCTGATGGTCGCACTCCCTTGATGCTGCCCGCTCTGGCCCCAGGGAAGCAGCAGAGCGGCCACACGGCCCCTCCGCCATCCCTGCGCCGCCACCTGCCCTTTCACTAGGGACTCGGTCCCGGCTCTTGTTGCAGATCCTTGTTGCAGCCATCCGCGTTTCTCGGAGTTTCCCCCTCTCACGGAGAGGAGCGGCGTTTGCCCTCGCGCCCTGCAGAGCGGCGACGCGTCCGTGCCCGTGCCCATGCCCGTGCCGATGCCCGTGCCCGTGCCCGTGCCCTTGCGGCTGCCGAGCGCTCGCGGCGGCTCCCGCGTGGGGCACGACTGTGTTTGCTGCGCTCGGCCGAGGTTGCTTGGCAACTGCCCACGGGGGCAGTCTGCGTGGCCCTTCCTTTGCTGTAGGATTAACACGCAGCCATTGGTGTCGTCCCGAGCCGGCAGCGCGGCCGGCCGCACGCCGCCCTCTCCTCGCTGCCCGCCCGCCGACATCTTGTGCCGCGCGCGGTGAATTACCGCCTCCCGTCTGGGGACGGAGCAGCGCGTAAGGATTGGACGCTGACAGAAAGTGTGACATAAGTGCCCGGAGATTGCCCTGATTTACTGAAAACATAAAAATGCTCAAGGGTAGAAAGTAAGAATGTGGTTGAAGATTTGTGCGGCAGATGGGCCATTATATGCAATTGAAATTTAAGAAGGCCATGTGAAAAATTATCTTTGCAATAACAGAGAGTCATTTCAAATAGCAGTGAAAGCTAAATGTGTTTGGCTGCCTGTGAGGGAACGTTCCTGGGAAAGATTAAACTCTCCGGCCGTCTCTTCAGTGGTGGCACAATTACCAGGATGGATTTTCCTGGCAGAAAAGCACTTAGGCACTTAGCTCCTATTGACTATCGATGGCAATTTAGTGTCTAGTGGCTATATCTGCCTTTGAAAAGTCTCTTTAATATGAGAGGGAACTTTTTTGTTTGTTTTCTTTTTCCTTTTTCTCGTTCTTTTCCCAAACCAGAAGAGCACCCTTGGAAAGAGCTGGCTGGCCGTGTGCCGCCCGCCCTGCGGGGCCGCTGCCGCGATTCCTGCCGTCCATTCCCCGGCTCCCTCCATATATGTGGGTGGATAAAAAAAGAAATCTAATCCATAAAACATATGCCTTACCCCAATGCTAACCCAGGAAAAATTGGTAACTGCTGTCTTAGTTTTAGTGTGTCTGCAAAGATCCTCCGGATAAGTTAATTGCAGCCGCAGTACATTCATTAGCGTGCGCCTTGTCCTGCCAGCACGCCTGCGTGTGCTTCGCTTTACTAATGTTTACAAGACCGGGGCTTTTTGTGAGATAAGAAATGTATATTAATAACACATTTTTTTTTCTGATGTATCCATTATTTTATGTAAGTTGTTCAGTTTTCCTGAAACCAATCTTACAGTGTTTTCAATATAACATCATGAACATACAGATATAGTTATAAATATGTATTAAGGTTCAAACCATATAGTTCTAACTCAGATTTTCATTTTGACCTTTTACTCAAATGTAGTGATTGAGAGATTATTTCAGAAGTTTTTTGAAAATGCTCAGGACGGTTCTACATTGCTGTTCTAAGTTCTCTTTGGAAACCAACTGCCTGGAAACAAGATGACATTTTGCATGTGCAGTAAAGGTGTGCGCATGGTTTTAAAGACCTTGAAGTTTGTCAGGGTTTTATTTAGAATACTAGGAAAATGAAGCTCATGTAATCACAGTTTTGTATATGGCATTTGCCTTCCCTGTCCTCCCAAAGCATTTGAACTTGCTGAAGAATTTGAACTGATTTTGAAAGAGAAGTAGAATTCTCAAAGGTAACTGAATTCTGTTCAACTGAGTAGTAATTCTTATATATAAAAATTATTCTCTTTTTTCAATAGAAAAGTTAATTGTAACAGTGAACTCATTTTTAATATTGTACTTTAAATATATTTATGTATGGATTTGATCCACTTAAAACTACTTATTCTATTTATTTCAAGACAAAGAGTTATTTTTTTTCATCTTACTGAGCTGCATTATTGTATTTAAGGGAAAAACTCTCTACAGAATAAGTGCACGTATTTTAGCATAACTGAATGATTCAAAATGCTGCAATACCTCCAATTACTAGGTATTTCGTTACAGTCTTGCTACATAATTTTCACTGCCTGCCAATTTTTTTTTTTTTTTCTGTTCACTTTGTCTGGCATAGTAAAACATTTCTGTACTTGTAAGGGGCCAGCAGGATTACTGGTATGGGGAACAAGCTGACAGTGAGGAGTGTGCCTGGGCAAGCACCACGCTTTGTTTTCCTGCTCCACCTCGAGTCCTTTCCAGGGTCCGCAGCAGCCGAGAATGCCCTGGCTGCTGGACTAGGTCATTCCTGCAAAATCAAGCACATTAGTAGCTATAAGCCATGGGATTCTCAGTTCTGAACGGTTAGAAGTTTTGCCCAAGATAACGCAGGTTTCTCCAAGGGTCTCCCTCAGAAAAATACGATGCGCCCAGCGCTGGAGGGAGCCGCTCAGAGTTCCTGTTTGTAAATCTTTTATCGCTTTGCCACACATATGGCAAACACTTTTCCATGCTCTCATGGTCTGGATTACAGAAGGCACCGCGTCTAAGGATGTGTGAAATTTGAATTAGTTGGCGGAAACGGCAAGCAGATATTCCAGCCAATTTGCTAGGCCCCTTCCAATGCCATAAGAAACACATGTAAGTGAAGACGAGTATAAGGCCATCAAAGGTTAGATGTCTTACTTTTCCTAAATGAGAAAGATATCTTAATCAGAGGAAGGTGAGACAATTTAGGCATCACTTTTCCAAAAATTTGTGCTGAATTCCACACACATGCTCAGGAGTTCAAAAATTTGTAATATGTGAACCAAGAATTGTGGGTTTTGACTATGTACCTAATGACTAGGTGTTTAGAAAACCTTGAATCGCTGGTTTCACTACATAGATACAACTTCCTCCAATTCATCCTTCAGCTTCTTCTCATCTTCACTGCAAGTCGATTTCTCTCTCCCTTTGAATGTCCCAATGATTAGTCTTCTGACTAGCAGTTTGATTGTCTTCCCTGATAAATGAAGCTGGGTTTGTCAGAAAAAAAAATATTTTAGCAAATTCATGGATATAGCTGGGAAAAAACAACAATAAACAAACAAACAGATTATGAAAGACGATCAAATTGTAACAGTTAATTAAATAAAAAGTAGTGATTATTCCTATAAATGATGCTTTTCTTACCTTTGCACTATTTTGATTATATTACTTCTAATCCCACTGGCAAAACGTTTTCATAAGAATCTGGTTCATTACAAAAAAAAATGAATTTATGTTTTTTAATGGACTACTGTGATGCCCTAGTCTGCCTTCCTGACTGACATACAGCATCAGACTTCTTCCAGTTTGAAACAGATCATCTCTTAGAGAAACATCTGATTTGGATTTAAAAAATTCCAAAGGAGGCGGCTGTGCCATAGCGCCTTGCTAGGTTGCCCTGGTGGTTAATTATCCTCACTGTTAAAAATGTGCATCTTATTTTATAGCTTGCGTTTGTCTCGATTCAGCTCCCAGCTCCTGGATCTCATTACAGCTTTGTCTGTGAGTGTGTGTTCATAGTTTTTAGACATACTTGCCGCCTATGAGCAATCATCCCGTCCCTTCACTAGGCTTAAAAGGACTGAGGTCTTCCACTGTAAAGTGTGGATTTTTAGGTCTTTAATCATCTCATACCTCTTCTCAGTACCAACTTACTCCTTGAATTTACCAACCTTTTGAATTGTGGAGAGCAGAACCAGACACATTTTTTTTCAGAAAAGGTTACAGGAGTGCAAAATGCTCTAGCAATTTATCTTCTTTACTCTTACATGGTTTTCCTTTTGCGTATGCATTCATAGGCCACTTTTTAAATGACCCAAATGATGTTTCGACAGGCAGAAATAGTCACCCAGCACCTGTGTCACGTTATTTCTTTTGGCCATTCAAATTAAGAAAAGAGCGGGGGAACAGGCTCTGAGGTGATAGCAAAGCCAAAAATTTCATGCGTAATGCTCTATCCTGCCAAAGCTTTCCTGATACTTAGCATTCATCAGCCAGGTGGATAAATCAGTGCTGATTCAGGGCAAAAGTATGTGTTTGCTGCAGAGACAGGTGTAGAAATTAGCAAACTACTTGGTTTTGCAACAACCAACCTTATGTCCTTACATATTCCAGTACATTTCTGAGTGATGCTGTAATCATAGAAACAAACAGACCTGTAAATATTTTTTGTCTCTTTATTTTTTTCTCCCTTTTCCTAGAAAGCCTACCTATAAAAAATGTAAAAGCTTTGCTTGGACCCAGCGGGAACTGGGTCCCGTTTACCACCAAATGCCTCACAAGGAGGGATTGCCTGGGACCTTTGCGTGGGCAATTTAGAAATTACGTTTTTCAACATCCAAAGTGGATGTGGCCATTCCCACCGTATTTTGAGCCTAATTTGTAAAACTTCCTTGCTAGCACTCTTGTCATTTTGTTGAGCAGCGGTGTTCATTTGAGCAAGGTTTACTTCTGCAAACGTGTGTTTGAAAGGTCACGTATGCCCAGAACTGTATTTAATGCCTTGCACAATAACCTAGCAAGTCAGAACCAAGGAGGGAAGCTAACCCTTGTTATTTTCAAGCCAGCTTTCTGATTTTTGGAGGCCTGAGTAATGATTTTTCCAGGCTTGGAGTAGCGCTGCTGGTAAGGGGGTCCCCAGTGTGGGCTCTGCAGGTGGGCTGGCCGAGCAGGACGAGCGCTTGGCACGAGCGCAAAACCAGCCAGCACAGCCACACGGGGAGGCTGGGCTGTGTCCACGGCTTCCAGACCGTGCAGCCTGCAGCCAAACACATCCCTCTTCAAAGCCATCGTCTCAGTACGCTTGAGATTCAAGAGTTCCTGATGGGAGCAGCACTGGTGGCACCACTGGGAACGGAGCCCAGGTGGCCACAGTGGCAGTCCAGGTAGGAGCCAGCTGAGAAGCCCATCTCCGAGCTGGAGACACGAGTGAGAGCGGGCAGTCAGGTCTCACGGAAAAGCTCCATGCGCCACCTTCACTTCCTAAGGCGGAGATGGTGACAGACAGTCCAAACCATCAAGCATCCCAGAGAGTTTAATGAATCCTTTCTGTTGCCAGAGACAAAATGACATTTGATTCAAGAACCTCTCTGGTTCCACCCCGAAACAGCACCGCGCTACAGCAGAGCGTCAGGGGGAGCGAGGCTCCCACAGCGCCCGGCTGCGCCTGGCCCCGGTCCCTGGCGGAGCTGGAGCCCCCATGGTGCTGCTGCCGGCTGCCACAGCGCGGCAGGCTGCGACACCGCCGAGGGAAAGGGAGGTGCGGGGCGGAACCGCGTGGGATGAAAAGATTCACACGCAGAAGCCGCACGCGCGCGCGGACGTCCTTCACGGGCCGCGCTGGTTCCTACTGCGGGTTGCGTCCCGCAAGCCAGAGGGGAGCGCGGCGCAGCCGTGGGGCTTGGGTCGCGGCTGCCGGAGGAATTTCTCTGCTCTGTCCTCGCTATCTTGACAGCTGAGATCAGCCAGAGCACTCCTGCCAGCACAGCCTGAGCTCCCACATCTGGAGAGCGTAAGGCCCGCTCTTCCTGCAAAGCATCCCGGGCTCAGGAATTTACGTCTCCCAGCGGCCGAGTGGAGCCAGAGTCCATCGACCTTTGGGCCATGAGGACGGCCCATCTGTTTTCTCAAATTTTTGCCTGGGGGTCTGGCAGGGAGGCTTGCGGCTAACTTGCCCCTCGGGAGTCTGTGCGAGATGAACAGTGGCCAGCATGTTTTATAGACGCTTTTCAAACTCTGCCCTTATGGCCAGGCGGTCTGAAAGCTCAGGTTTACAAGGGAAGTAGAATAATTTCATCTTGCAGGCATTCTACGATAAATAGGTTTACTGGAACAAACACCCCCAGCCTTTTTTTGTTGCTGTTAACTGTGCTAAATTTGTTCAATAACTGTGTCCTTCCTGCTTGAACAAGGATGTGATCCCTCCTGGAACGTCCTCCCCGGATCCCGCAAAGAGAGCCCATCACAGCTCCTCCCATGACGACGGACTGCACACACTACTGTATCCTCAGGATTAGACCAACACTGAATCATTAAATAGAAGTCATCTATGCAACAGAAAGCCCTTATTAAAATTAAAATTGTTTCAAGGTAAAGAGGTAGAAAGCCCACAAGCCTGACATCCAGCTGATATGCATGTAGACTGAAAAGCCTGTACACTAAATGGAGGGTGGTAGAATAAACAGGTACTAATTAACTCACAGAGACTTTTGCAGTGGATCTAAAGCTTCGTGGGATACAGAAGATGGCAAAAACCTGTTACAAAGCCCTCCACATCACTGTGCTCCAACCTAAGAGCTCTTACAGAACCTCCATTTCTTCCTAATCATCTGTTTCCACTCAAAATTTTATGCATTCCTCCAAGTCTTGCCTCAGTTCACCTATACTTCCGGGGCAGCTTCCTCAGAGCCATCCTGTGCTGTTGCTGTTTCCACTGCTCATCTCCTACACCTGCTCCAGCCTCTCAGTGTTTGTAGGACCCTCAAGGCAAGGATCAAAGGACAAATCTTTTCCTTTTGCCATGTATAAACTGCCCTATTAAAACATGACTCTCATAAATAAAGACACCAGGATTTGCACCCATACCTATTTTCACGTTTG
>JAWLRI010000285.1:1271838-1376539 GCA_034781795.1 Crypturellus tataupa
CAAGTCATTGATGAACAAGTTGAAGAGCACCGGGCCCAGTACTGACCCCTGCGGGACACCACTGGCCACAGGCCTCCAACCAGACTCGGCCCATTTATTATCACCCTCTGGGCTCTGCCATCCAGCCAGTCTTCAATCCACTTCACAGTCCACTCATCCAGAGAAATCGCCACAAAGAGAACTAAAAAATGAGAAGTTGTACATAATAAAGTTACTTTGCTCTCTGCCTGTTGTTGAAGGTTGCCATGGAAGCATCTTTTTTTTATGAATAAATTTATTTTCTGTGAGTAATGTCCACAGAGCTAAGAGAGAGAACATATATAAAAAATATACTTTATTGGAAGCACTCTTTTTCCTGGCCCTCAATGATTGTAAACATTTTATCTCCTGTTTTTTAAATCACTGTGAAAGAGAATGTTACCTGGTCCTGAAAAGTAGCAGCTCTTGTGGTTTTAATAGGCATATTTCATTTTACTTTTTTTTTTTCTTGCAAAGTTATAAAGCTATATTGGTATTAAAGCATTTTAAATAAGGGATTTTTAGTCTTCCATATGTCTAGCTAGGCATTTGATCACTAAAATGTGAAACAGGGGTTGTTTAATAAGAAACATAATACGAGCCCATGATCATGAAAATGGGAAGAGGCATAAGCAAGGTCTCTCACATAAGGGTTGGTGTTGGAGGAATGTTACTTGGTATCATTTCTCTGCTTTGGTTTCCCCACAAGTAATCTGAGATCTTCATCCATCTCGCTGTGACAGAAGAAATTTTCAGCATTAAAAAGGCAAGTTATACTTTATCAGAAACAGCTGGATAGGATATGGTTCATTTGTGACCAAGGCATAAACCATGCATGCCTGTATTTTAGTTCTTGCTGTTTCTTGTTGTTCTAGCTTAGCAAGGCCATGTCTAGGTGAAGAGGACCTCTGTTTTCTAGCAGTTGCCACCCTGGCTTCAGCTTTGACAAATTGAAAGTAGCAATCAACTCTGGTCAATGTAAAGTAAGGACTTTGCTTGTCCTAGCAGGTTTTCCAACTACCACTGTGCCTGCCTGTCAGGCTCTCATTGCATTTGTGTAACAGCACTTGGAAAATGTCTTTCCTCTTAGCGAATCATACCTTGAGCTCCGAAGAGTTTCCATATAGAGTGATGGATAGGTTATAGCATGTCAGCTCTACCTTATGTATGAGGGTCAAAAAGCCCCTTTTTATTAAAAAAAAAAAAAAAAGATATTTGGAAAGCGATGCTTGAAAAATCTTTTACATTTAAATTGCTAGGCAAATCCAGCTGTTTCAAGCATTCCAGTGTATATTTTCTTCTTGCCCTATGTGACTCAGGCCTAGAGGCTGCTTTTGACGGGCTTGTAAAGATTTCTTCTGGAAACTCTTTGTTGTGTCCTCATTTATCTCTGCGCCTGGCTTTCTGCTGCCACTACCTCCATCAGTCTCTGCCTAATCTCACTTGACTTGTGTAGATATCTGCAGAGGCCAGGGAGGAAAAAAAAGTGCTGCTGTCCCTTGGGGACGTGGGTGCTGCTACTCCATTGATTAGATGACCGAAAGCACCGAAAGGTCACCGGAGCTGGTTTGTTTTTGCCAGCGGCTAGATAGATCCCATCCGTGACCCGTCCAAGGCGAGTCATGAATTGCTTCCCACGCGTGTGACTGCAGCAGCGCAAATTCCAGTTTCCCAGGCTGAGCGGCTCCCTCCGTATGCCTGACATGCATATATAGTGAACTGCTGCTGCTTTGGAGCCAAAGGACCATGTGCAAGTGTAGTTCATGGGGAGGTGTAACGTTCAGAACATCTGGGAAGGGGCAGAATTACCATCCTCGTTTCCCTCAAAACCTTCTCCGATCAGTCCCTTTGCCATAAAGGTTCGTTGATTGCAGATTAGCAGATAAGAGTATTTCTTTCAGTTGTTTGAAAATGGAGTGACATAGAAGGGAGAAGACAGTAGGCTTTATGGAAACAGCAGAGCAGGAGTACATGCAGGAGAGGGTGTCAGAAGTCTTCCATCAAGTGCGATAAGGAGTCATCCATGAATATGACACAAAGCAAAAAGCATTTTGAAGAAGAATATGGCAGAGAGCAGCTCTCCTCCAGTGAAGCTGAGTTGCTGTGTGGAAATGGGCCGCCTCAAATCAGTAATTTCCTCCACTTCCTGACTTAAATACAAAGGAAGAGGAGGAAGAATTGCAGAAATACGGGCAGTAGCTCTGAGGAAGCTTGGAGGCATTTGGCCTTTTAGTATTGCAAAGTTTCAAGACGTTTGAGTGATCTGCCCTTGTCCTCGTTGGCTGGGAGCAGAGGGTATCCTTACATTAGTGTCTCAACACACAAAAAATCTCGCTTCCCGTGGAAACACTCCCTTAGCTGTGCTGGGCTATCTGCATCAGCATCAATATTTGAATGACTTCTCATGATGCTTCACATGTTTTGGGCTGGTAAGGTCCAGCAGGGGTGTTGGGGAGAGCTTTTCTAATTTACCTCCCTTGATGTAAGTGCAGATAGCTCCCAGAGCCCCTTGCTTAGGTCGAGCCCCATCCTCCTCCCCAAGTCCTCCTTAATGTTCTCTTAACTGACTGAAGGTGAAAAGCTGAAGTCAAGGACCTCAGACGGTTTGTTCCCAGGGGCCTTTTCACAACCCTTTCCAAATTTTCATTGTCATCTTCAAAGTACTGGAACCAAAACTGAATGCAGTAATCTAAGAATAGTCCCCTAATGCCATGGACAGGAGTAATTATAATACCTTTTATTACTTATAACTGATCCATGCTGCTTACACTTTTGAGGATTATGCTCCTTAAGTTATCTGTGGCATTAAGAGGGTTCATCTTTATTTGCTTATCTAAAGTATTCCTGAATCCTTTTCCACCCTGCTAGATACTGTCGTCTCTAGTGTGTAGGTAATGGAAACTTTTTTCTTTTATCTCTTAATGATTTGGTTCTCTTTATTCAAGCTACCTTGAATCTGGAGGATATGAGTGAGCACACCCTGAGCTACTATGTATATTCTTCTTTAGGTGCTGATATGAAGCTTTCTTGACCGCCTAGTCTGCCACCAAAGAGAGTGGTCCCCTGCCTGCTCAGGCAGTTTAAAGTATATCCATTCTCTACAGCATCTGCTTTTATGTATCGTGAAGCCCAAGACTCTTTGCTCACACTGTTAGAGGCTTTGAAGAGATGAGTATTATAAGAAATATGACTCCTGCTTACCTTTTTAATTGTTTATTTTTTATTGGATTTTTCTCTGGCATTTATATAAAAAAAAAGTTACAAAGTGATCACAAAAGTTATCAAAGGCAGAACGTGGCTGTTTATGTTAAGGTACTTCTTATTTCATTCTAGCTATCAGTGCATCTCTAGTTGTACGGCTCTGGAGAACCCTTTCCAGGTGCATACCTGTGTATTTGCATGCACACACGTGTTGAAGGCTGCTCCTCCTCTGCCATTTTCACTAAGCGTGCAAGGCAAGTATAAAAGGTGTTCAAGGCGTAAGGCTGAATGGTAATTCTTTTCTATCCTTGCTCATATAGAGCAGGCGTTACTCTTGTAGAGAAGTTGTTGCAGGTGTAGATTATTGGTGATTTCTTTGAAATGAATAGCCGAGCTGTAAACGGAAGGGATAACACCTGGTTATCTTGTGATACTTTTCACGATCTTCTGCAGTTTTCTTTGAAATTAGCTGTTGGAAGATAACTAGAGTGCTAACAGTTGTAAAGGAAATAGGATGCCAAACAGGATAGGCTAAGGGAGTTTCACCAACAATGCCACCCTAGGAGCCTCTTGAGACACTTTCTCTGAGTTGGGTAATGTGGGCTGCAAGGTAATTTGGCAAATGCCTACCTCCAAGCATGCTAATTTTTCTTCAGTTTCATCATGCTTTCTCCCTTGGTGAAAGTTAAGTTTGTGTTCCCGTGATGATGTATTTATTCATCCATGTCTGAGTGGAAGTTGTGCAGTCCTTTGTGTAGGTGCACAGTTCATTGATTTATGGAATACATCTGCTTGGACAATCCTTTCCTTAAATCATTTATTTCCTAAGATATTGGAACTTGCTGCTTAAAAAATTGTTTCTTTGCTGTATGGTAAAATTTGCTAAGTTAAGAATAAGCACTACCCAGTGAATGAGGTTTACATTTTCTAATCCTTGGGTTTGGTTGCAAAGAATGACTTTTATTTTGCATGCCTGATTTATTGGGTGCTCCGGTGGAGATACCCTTAAGGGGACCATTTTCAAGAAAGGCTGAAAATTGCACATTCTTCAAAGCTAGGTCTGTTTAATATGATTTGAATTGGCCACCCAAAATCACTGGTCAGTTGTGAAAATAAAACTCTGTGTTTTTTTTCGATTTTTTTTTTTTTTTTTTTTGTAGTGAGAGCAATGGTAAATACAAAGCAAGCTACAATTGATGTCAAACTACTATCATCAGAAGGAAGGAAGCAAAGAAAGCAAATTCATTGCATCAGTCTTGTAGAAAACCTCAAAAAACAACTTGAACTGGGCAATTCACCCACTAAGCTTAAAATATATGTATATATATTGGTCTTTAAGCAGATGGAGATATATAATTTTTAATCAGGCAGTAAATGTTGGTGGGTTTAGATGTAGGAGGCTCAGGCCAGGCTGTTGCCAACCGATCTGTCCATGTCCCATGGTCCAGGGCTCTGCACTCTGTTTGTGGGTGGTCGGATGTGTTGGGGACGATGCTGTGACCAGCTGCTCCCACTGGCATTAGCACCGTTTCCAGCAGCTCTGTCAGAAGCAATTGCTAGGCAAAAAAAAAAAAAAAAGTGTATCCACGCAGTGATCCATAGTTTCTTGTCTCACATTGTGTTTAGTTCTCCAAGCCCTCTGTGCTCGCTGGACCCTTATTCAGACCAGTTTCCTCTCCATTCAGTGGGAACTCTCTTTGGCAGAGGACTGCAGCAACTGACTTTCTGTTATTAAAAGTTAGGAGGGAATTTGCATAGAGGCACAAAATGGAATGATTGGATAAGTGGGGGTACTTACTAATAAAAAAGAAAGGTCCTCAAAAAGTCAGGCTCTAATTTTGCAAGGTCACGTGCAGTCTGCATTTCCTCTGTGATGTGCAGCATATTAGCACTTTATTTTGCAGGCTGAGGCAAAATTACTGCACAGTTTTTCTTTTAGTTCCCATTGCAAGGGCCTGGCATTGGTTTTGTTCAAGACCCCTTGACCTTGGCTCAGCAAGCGTGCCGCGGAGAAAAACCTGTTTTCTGGCAAACAGGAAGGCTGGCTTCTATTGAGATGCATCCTTCTGCCAAGAGACAGCCTGTGCGGAAACACAGTGTGGCAAAGGAGAACCCGAGCCTGAATTCAGACCTGGGGCTCCTAAGTATTAACATGCCATGTGAGCGCAGTCACCAATCACTGTGTGGTTGTCACCTAGTTCTTATTTGGATGCAATGGCAGTGCATCTTCCCTGGATCCAGACTGATATTCGTCAAGGTAGAGGAATAGGTATCTTCACTTATAAAACCGGAGGTTGAATAAAACTTTGTTGCCTAGAGAAAATAAAATCTATTGCCTTTTCTGGCATGTACTAGAAAAGCAGTCCTGCATCGACCTTGGCTTGCCTTCCCCTTCACTCTCCCTTCTTACTCTTTTCATGTTTAGCTTCCCTTTGGTAGCCAACATTTGGTTTCCCACGGGCAGGATGTTGCAGCAGTGCCATGGCTGGAGCTTCCTCTGGGAGCACAACAGCATTGAGGTGGGAAAATGCAGGATTTTTCAGAGCAGGTTTTGAGCACCAAGAAGTATTTATGGAGGACTAGGCTGAAGAAAAATCCCACCCTAAGACTGAACTCCTCCTTGCCAAGACCATATTGCTTGTATTTTTCTGTAGAGCAGTAAGGCAGCAATCTAAATAAATGTTTGCATGTCCGCTGCGTAAGGAGATGTTGTTTTTTTCCTTCAGTAACGAAAGCACTGTGATTTTGACCCATGATTTTGCAAGATGTCACAGTGCAGTTATAAATAACCAGCAGGAGAAGGTGGCTTTGACGTGTGCCCACTGAGCACCTGGAAGCCCCTTCTCCCTGGCACCACCAGTCAGGTCCTGCCTGCCCTGCTCTGAGGAGCAGATCTGTGCGGCCGCCCCTCAGAGCTGTGGCCCTCGTGCGTGGGCGCATGGAGGCCGGGCCAGGGCCGTGTGCTGAGTGCCAGAGGTGCCCAGCGCCAGATGTACTGGGGGAGAAGCGCTGTCTGCAGCAGCAGGATCCCAGGGTGGCATTCGCTTCCCAGCGGCTGGTCTGGCTCTTGGTTGGTCTGAAGGCAGGATCCATCCTTTGGATAAGTCTTTCCTCTGGAACTAGTGGTTTTTTCACCACTTTGGGGAAAATGAAGAGGAGGGTGGAGGAGGTCGGGAGGAAACAGGCAGGATGTGTCCTCGCTTACAGTTGTAGGGTAACTCAGCATTTCCTCTGAGCCTCCTTCCCTGCTTTGTCGCAGTTTTGGAGTGATTCTTCCACGCAAGAACCAAGGGCAGCAAGCAGCTGTTGAACTTGGTTTATCCTTACTGGCACTTTCTTGAGTTTAATGAGATTAATTGGGGCTTGATTTGGCCTCTTCCTGTGCATCTCCAAACCCTCCCCAGCATGCAAGCACCCGTCTTTGGCTACTCCTTTGGATCCAGGATGGTTAACCAGAAACTTAGTCTTAGGAGTTGTCCTGCCATGGAAGAAGTCAGTTTATACCTATTTCCAAAGAACGTGCAAAATGTATTTTCTCTGGACGCATTCACAATCTAGCAACAGAAGCCCCAGCTCCCATCTTTTGCCAGGCAGTAACTTAGTCTCTCTCTTTTTGACCCTGACCCTTTTCAGGGTGTTACTGTGACTGCTCATCAGTTCTTTTTTTTTCTTTCTTTCTTTTTTTCTTCTATTCTTACAGATTTACAGACCCTCTTAAAACCCTGACTGGCCCAAATCCCCTGCCCATATGTGTGAGACATGAGCCTTTGTTTGGGTGACGCCACATGCTGGTATCTGCTGCTGTTTTGGTTGCTTCGTTCTGTAGGCAATGTAACTGTTTCCTACCACTATCTTTAGTGGTGTTTACACTTCCCCCTCACCTCCGTTCCGGTATGGTTCAGCCAAACCTGAACTATTTTAGGGCTACAATCAAGAGAAGCAGCAATTGCTCATATGATGTGTCACACCATAAACTTCAGGAAAGTAATTCATTCTAACAGTGCAATTCTAGGTCTTGAGAACCAAAAATATGGCCTATTACTCATCTTTGTATCTCATAACACAGAATAACCTAAACCGTTTATTTATTTACTGAGGAAGGATTTAGCCAAAAGTGAAGTGTTGAATGTCAAGAGCCACTGTTGCTACATATTCAGAGTAATTACTGACTTTATGATTTATTTATTATTCCTCCGACAATATTGGCTGAGAATTTCAGAGGCGAGATAGGCAGGATGCAGGCAGTGCAGAGACAAAGAGCCCCCGCTCGAAGCCTGGGGAGCAAAACAGGATAATTGGCGTGTCCTGAGCAAATTTGGAAACATGGGCACATTTATTTCATGTTTAGCTAACAGCTACTGTATTTTCTGCAGTGAATGTTTTGTTTTTCCTTCTGTGCGGATGAAGTTTGCAGGTGCATATTCACATATATGCACAGCCTCCTACATTAAATGCGTTGAAGCCCATGCTGCATTCACGTACATTGGGGTAATTCTAGATGAACTCAGAATTGACCAAGTCGTCCCTGGTGTAACTGAGTGCACGATTTGGGCCTTAGTTTTTCCTTTATATGCTCCAAATAAATTGTAAATCAGAAGAAAATCCGAGAAATCTGAGCCCCACTGAAGCCTCCAAGTGCTGGACCTTTTGCCCAGGGCTCCGTTCCATTGAGGAAATCGAGGGATCCTCGGAGAAAGCGCAGGCAAAAGGAGCAGCGCGAAGGAAAGGATGTTGATAAGCAGACAGGAAAATAAGTGGAAGGGATAGGAAGCCCTCCTAGGAGGCAGAACAAAAGCTGGACGAAACTATTATGGAGAGTCCCTATGTGCAGGCTGCGCTTTTTAGTCAAAGCATCGGGAATGGCTTACTCATATGGATAACAGGATTCACAGGATGCTTCAGAAAACAGATTACTGCTCCGCATGGGTAATGCTCCGTATTTTCTATCCTGTAGCTGTAGCAAAAATTACCATTTTATGTTTTTTGATTTTGTTTTGTTTTGTTAAACAAAATACCTCTTGCAGAGATTCTGTTGCGCTACCAGCAAGCAAACTGGGACACCATATTTCCATCACCTTTGAATTTGTTTGTCCTCACCAGAATAACTTCTGTGTTTTGCTGTCTAAATAATCTATGCAAGCCTCTCTCCCCGGTCTTATCTCATTAGATGGAAGAATGTACTAATTTAAGACTGTTTCCTTGGTGAATCACCTGAGGCTTTCAAAAATGGTTAAGTTAAGCTCTGATTTTCCCTGTTGTCTTAGCTTACAACCAAGTGATCTTTCTTTAATGTGACTAGTGAGGAATGAAGCTTCCAGGCCTTTGTGGTTCCAGTGCTGTGGTACCGTGCCCTGTCTTTCACCCAGGTAGCTGTCACTAGCCTTGTCTTTCTATCAAGGGCATTTCATGAGAATAAACATTTAACATCACAACATAATTAAGAAGTGCACATGGCTCATAATGTATGCAGTGTTACTGACTTCTCATTTTTATGTCAAACTAGTAAGCCCAGACTCCTGTAGTTTTCTTCTTCGGCTCCTATTTTGATAAAACTTGATGTGGATTCACGGGATTTTTGTCAAAGGTCCAGGGTCTGTTTTTGTTGTCATATTTCCAGATCATACTTTGTGTGCATGTTTGTTTTAAAGGGAAACCGAAGCATTCGCTAATCTAACCTTTCCTTTCCTTGAAGGGAAAAAAAATACGAGGCTGATCAAACTGGCGCTTGATGTGTGCTTGGCACTCGCTGCGGCTAGGAAGGTGGCCTGGTGTGTTTTCAATCAGCTCCTCTCCCCGTTGCCAGAGACTTGCCAGCCCACAATACTGTGAATTACAGCAGCGCGGGGGATTTGCTGTGCCTGGCTCGTCGGTGTACGACATGAGCTGGGGCTGGAAGGGGGCTTTTTGCCTGCATGTGGTTGTCTGCATAGACTTTTGCAAAGGCTTTCTGAGGAAATGGGTGTAATAGGCGTCCAGCATTAAGGGTACGGAGTGTTTGGTTAAAGGAATTGTCTCCTCACTTTGTTACCTGTTTGCTTGCAAGAACTTTTGTCCGTCATCCTACAAGGGGGTAAAGAGAGAAGTTAAGCTGGGGGGAAAACAGCTATTTCTCTGTGATGGATAGTTTTGCCTGAAATAATATATCAGTTGAGGCTGACATCCTTTTTTTTTTTTTTTTTTTTTTGTGCAAAGTTAAAGTCATAAACCACTGGTGGGACTGATAACAACCCCCCTCTCCTCTGTTTCTCATCAGGTGGCAGTGAAAGTAATCGACAAGAAAAGAGCCAAAAAGGACACCTATGTCACCAAGAATCTGCGACGGGAAGGGCAGATCCAGCAAATGATCCGCCACCCCAATATTGCTCAGCTGCTGGACATACTGGAGACTGAGAACAGCTACTACCTTGTCATGGAGCTGTGCCCTGGTGGCAACTTGATGCACAAGATCTATGAGAAAAAAAGACTTGAAGAGCACGAAGCACGCAAATATATCAGGCAGCTTATTCTGGCTGTAGAGCATCTCCATCGAGCAGGAGTAGTTCACAGGTAATTTTAACCTCTCTGGTACAATTTATCTAAGAATATCTTAAGTGGTATTTATTGTTTCTGCCTTTGTTTATATAAGAAGCAGATGTCATTGTCAAAATAAATTCCAGACAGCTTTTTATTTTGGCTAATTTATCTAATTTTGGACAATATAAAGTACCTCCCAAAAGCACTTAAATAAGTGTGTAACTTCAAGTGAGATCATGGTCCATGGACTTAAAGATAGTCTTGTGCTTTGCAGAGATAGGTCTCCCTTCCTCCCAGTAATGCAATTTTGCTGCTTTAGAGCTTTGTACTGTCATTTAGTAATGAATAACTTCACTGTTTCTTTGAGAAGGTGGTTATACCTGTCTTTCGCTGGTGGAAATACAGCAGTACAGCGGAGTGAGCTGATTTGCCCAAAGCCCTCCAGTCACTTAGCTGGGACAAAGCCAGAACTGGATCAGAGAAGACCACGCTCTTGCTCCTCTGCTCTTCCACTAATTATATTCTCCCCCGCAGAACTTCATAGGACTGAAAAATAGCAGAGCAAAATGCAGAGTATGGAACTGCTCAGTTCATCTCTCAGTGCTTCTCCAGAGAGATACAAAACTGCAGTGATGGGTCCTGAAGAGAAAGGAAGAAAGATGCTTTTAAACAAAGTGTAACTGGGGTGTGTATCTGCTTGGAGAAGAACAATGGAGAATTAAAAGCTAATCTGGACTCAAGGGGAAACTGGACAAGTTAATCAAAGAGAAATCTACTGCTGAGGGTTGCTGGATAGAGTGGCTGCCTCTGTCAGAGAGGAAACCTCTGAGCAGCAAATGGTAGAGGCTGGGAGGAGAGTGCATGGGAACCATCATACACCACCATCGCCTGTAGCTTATGCTTTTGCTAGCTACGTGCAGGAGCGTGGGCTAGAGGGACCGTTGGTCCGACCCACCGTTCCGCCTCCTCTGTTCCTAGGTGTATTTGTAGGGTGCTGGCTGCAGTTCCTGCCTGGGGTCCCACAGACACGGCCCGGGACACTGAGCGAGTTGTGTAGGCCCCGTCCCCCGAGTTATTTAGGCCTGTAGCAAGGGCTCGACACCTGAGTGCTGTGGAGGGCCTGGATCCTCCTTGCCTGGCTGTTCTGCTGCTGCCGAGGACGGAGGGCTGCCGTGCGCGCCGTGCACGGGGCTGCCCGCTGCCACGGCGCCCTGGGCGCTGAGCTCCGCGCGCCCTCGGTGTGTGTTCCCGTCTCTGCTGGCTCGCAGATCCCTTAGGAGCAGGTACGGGGGGATACGGGTAACCTCGAGTGAGGCAAGGTGTCATCTCAAGCCACATTTCTGGTACCACCGGGATATATCTGAGCAGTAACCACCTCTGTTTTGCAGATTCTCTGTCAGCAGCTGAACTACTGACTCCTTTGATTATTGGGGACAGGCAGAGAAATAACCTGTCAGAGACAGATGAACGTACTTAGGTTTCAACGGTGACACTGTCCATCAGCAGTTCCTCTCACCAAAAAACTTCCTTTCTGCCTAGTGGCTAAAGTGCTTACAAGGGAACCGGCAGGCTTGGCTTTGATTCCTCTCTGTGCCAGGGAGGGTTCGAACCCACAGTTTGCACGAAAATAGCTCATTCACTAGGTGCACGGTAGACGCCGCGGGCCGCGGTGGCAGAGAGGAGGCAGGAATTGCGGCTCCGGCTGCAGCGTGCGCACGAGGCGCCTGAGCCCGTGCATGGCAGCTGTGTGCCCGGAGCAGCCCCGGCCCTCGTTCCGTCTCTCCGGAGCGCGAGGGGCTTCCCGGGAGCGCAGGGAAACAGCAGCTCTGGGAATACGGATGTGCTCTGCAGTGTCCAGCGGCTGAACTCGGACCATCCGGGTAACGGCAAAGCACCATCCAGCGCCGTGGCAGTGAATGAGCCCTCGCGCCGCAGGAGTGAACACCACCCGCTGTGTGTCTCAAAGCCGTTTTCCGTGGGAGTCTTCCATTGAAATAACGAGCGGGTCCGATTCTGTTTAAGCTCATAAAATTTGACGGCATCACAGGCAGTGTATTTGCAATTATTTTCTCTAAGGGCTTAACTATCCAGCGTCCTGACTTTTTTGCTACAAACAAGATAGGGAGGCAGCAGAGCATGGAGGCACAGGAAAACACTAGTGGCCCAGTTTGAAGTTGTTGTGTCGGCTCTGTGCGTGCAAGAGGGAAGAGGAATAATAATTACCCCAGGAGCTGTTGTTGAGCAGCTCTAAAAACAGACTACTCCACCAGCAGCTGAAGAAAGGGGAAAAAAAAAAGTAGTAGTGCAGAAGTCTGATTCATTCTCACCCTGGATGAAATGACAATGTTCTGTTGTTGTTCTTGTTGTTATTTTTAAAACAGTTAAAAAATAACAGCACTTTCATCTATATGGTGATCCGTGGGTGTTCGCATTCACTGCATGCAAAACAAAACACAGCATCGTAGGCCAGGAAGTGGACAGCTGTTTGCGTCCCCTTCAAAATACTTTCGATGTTCATTCATGTTGATTTGGGCAGAATGTTTAAAGGAAATAAAAGTATTTGCTGGATATTTTATTACAACAGCAACCAAAGTGTTTTTATCTACATTATTCAGTGAATAATGTAGATTATTTGCTCTGCTCTATAACTAAGGATAGAAAAACCAAAGAAAAAAAAGAAGCAGATTAATAAATCACATGAAATTTGACTACATTAGTTAATGAATATTGCCTAGCCAGCTTCATGATTTATGATCAAGTCTTGGCACGGTAGAAAAACACTCTGATCTTTAGGCAAGAAGTGGGACCCAGAACTCAAAGGGAGCATCATAAGAAGCACTGAGACAGGCAGACCATCTGAAATCAAAGGAAAAAAAACCTTCAAGAGCCTCATTTTATTTTAGTGGTTCCCCATGTGTTTGACCACATAGATGTATTTGAAATCCTGTCTATCTCTCTGCTACAATGGGTGAACATGGCAAGTTTCTGAGTGTGGTAGTTACGTCTTCGGGGAGGGGTATCAAGTTTTCAGAAGTCTGTGGCTGCCTCCTGAAAAAAAAATGCCACTGCCCTAAATATAATTTTGTGTAGTCGTTTGTGCTCCATTGCTTTTATCGGAAGAGCTGGTTGGTTGCTAAAAATACACATGCAACAAGCTCAGCTGTGAATCAGGTAGGAATATTTATCTTTCCCTCTGACAGAAGAAAACAAACCCAAATGGCAGTATCTGGTGAAGCTTTCTGTTTTCAGAGGGTGTTTATATAGGCCTTCATGCTGTCAAAAAGCAGGATGAACAATAAGCCCCTTGGGAGCGCAAGGACAACAGAGAAAATGAAGTGAAAGCCTTGGTGCTTGCAACTGCATCCCACAGGAAATTCTCAACAACCCTTTTAAAGTAATTTTAGCAAAATTCAATCCCATCCAGTGCAATTACTGTCAGAATGTCAAAGGAAAGAATTTAATAATGTGTTGGTAGCAAAGATAGCTTTCTGTATTCCCCCTTTTTCTGTCTTCATGGCAGTATATTCATACCTTTCCCTGCCATTCTGTAATTAAAAGCAGCTCAGGCGTTTGAAAGACACACACAAAATTGGGGAGTTGGAGTGGAATTTGTGTATTTTTCCATAAGCTCCTGCCTGCCTTAGCCCAGCCCGCTGAGAGCAGCAAGGCAGTGCCGGATGAGTCAGTTGTTCAGGACGTTACGGGATTCCTGCTTTGGTACCCGTTACTTTGACGTGTTAGCTTTGATAACTTCCATCCTATTAATTTTAAGTGCCAGGAGTCTGGCTGCTGATGCAATATTTATGACAGATACTGCGCTGTGGAGCAAAGTCTCCTTTTGAAGTGCAAAGCTGGCTCGTCTTCCTCTTTCATGACAGATTTCCAGATTACCTTTGGGCATTCGCTTGCCAAATACTCCGCCATAAACAAACTACGTGAGCTGCACGTGACTTTAGCGAAGACAATGGGCTGGATTCCTCTTTTGCAGAGATAACCACATTGAAAGGAAGCAGGCTCGGTAAATATCGCTTTGATAACAAAGCCCTGCCTTTGAAATGGGTATGGAAGTGGTGATGAACCCCAGCCTCTGCCACCTTCCCAACTCCCCTGCAGCTCCTTAAAGGGCCTGTGGGCTGGTAGCAAAGAAGGGCTTTTTTGTGATTAAAAAGGAAAATGTAGGAGACAACAGCCAGCCACTACCTAGATATATTCTTCCCCTTTGGCTACTTTCTTCAAGGAGCTTAGACCAATCTCTTTTTGTTTGTAGTATTGCCTGGCTTCACAGGACTCTTGTATCTCTAAGACTGGTTAACACAGGAGATTCTTGTTAAATGGCAGCAGGTAAATGCAAATGCACTAACTTGGTTCAGCATCACACCAAAAAAGTGCTCTCAGATTGACATGGACTTAAAAAAAAAAAAAAAAGATCATTAGATCAGTTGCCACTTAGTGGCAAATCTGTTGAGAATAGACATATGGGTAAACATCTTTAATTAACTAGATCTGCTTACACTTTATAGTGAAGCTGTATTAACTTCCTTTTAATTATTATTTTCCCCCAGATACTTCTAAAATTCCCTTTAATTTTTATCCATGTCTATTTTTGTTTTTTTTTTTAAAACTTGATTCCTTTAAAACATCTTCTTTTGTAATTATTTTTAGCTCTTCTATCACTCATTTATTATCCTAATTGCCTCTATGTCTCTTCAGCTCAATTTTCATCTATCCACTCTCCTTCCTTTATTTTTAAAATCTTACCTCTTTTTATTTAACATTTAATTCAGTGCTAAAATTTGCTCAGAACTTCCAAGAGCTCTCGCTGCTCACTTTGAGCCATTATACTGAGCGTTTCAGTGTATCACTTGAAACTCCATTAGGTTCCGCTGATTCTTTTTTTAGTTGTTATTTATTTATTTTTTAATTCCATGCTGCTCTTTTGGTGCCTTTTCCTGTTATGTCCCCATCCCCAGGATCTTCCTAGGGACTAACCACATTGCCTATGGCTCTGCGGCAGATGTGGAGCCTTGTGCTAGCAGAAGGGTCTCACAGCAGCAAGATTTTGGTTTCCTTAAGTTAATGCACTAAGTTATTGTTAGAGGAGGTCAGGCCTTCTGCCTCTGCACTTTTTTTCAACTGAATTACACTGCTTCTCCATGAAGTGGACTTGTGCCAAAGTATTTAACTGCTGAGTACACAAGACAGTCTTCTCATTAGAATAAGCTAAAGGCACAAAATTGATGCTGAAGGTAGCATCGAATACCTGCAACTTGCAAAACATTCTCCTTAGAGTTGCGTATTATTTCCCCTGCTTCTTTTAACATATGAGGTGAGGAAAAATCTGGCTAATTAGAGTGTTGAAACATCTGTTCAGTTCAGAGGACGTCCTTGTGGTTGTATCTGTGAAGTGAGAGGCATCCTACATGCAAATGCTCCTCTGCTTCAGGTACTTATTTGAAACACAGCCTGGATATAAAAAGACTTAAAGTTGGTCACTACATTTTTTTTTTCTAGATCCATTCTTGTGAAAGGCCTTTGGTTTGATTGGTTTGCTTGTCTTCTTACTTTATTATGCATTGTACCTTCATCTATGATAAAGGCTTTCCTCAAGTGCTGCCTTCTCCTTAGAAAGGCAAAGTAGTATAGATGTCACTGACCAGCCAACCACCAGAAGTCACAGATAAGTTGTGTAGCAACCTAACTAATTTTCATGCTGTATTTAAAGCTTAGTCTGTAGGTATTGAGTTTTTCTGGGTGGAGGGAGGTGAACTCTTGAATTTTTTTTTTTTTTTTTACCTCAAACATGATTTAGGGAAGCACTACCACACGCTTAAATGGCAGAAGGAGATAAAGTGTATAAAGAAATACAAAGTGAAGGAGGTGCTCAAGTGTATTTCAGACGAAGGGACTTGCTTCTCATAGAAGGCAACTGCTTTCATTTTGTCCTCTGTCTCCCAAAACTGGTCTTGGCCCTGATCCATGAAGTGGCTCTGTTGAAGTCAGGCTCCAAGAAGCAGCAGAGCAGTGGAAAAAGCCCTAATACGAAACTTAAAATCTGTGTGGCTTCTCTCAGCTCTGTTATAAGCTCGCTGAGTGGCACTGGGCAAATCATTTCAACTTGTATGCCTCAACTTTTACCTCTGGAGTATAAAATACTAGTCCTGGCCCCTCTTGAGAAGAAATTGGACATCTCATGCCAGAGGGGAGGCTGATGTGGTCCCCTTGCAGGCAGTGGAAGAGAACGACGTTTGTCTCCTCGGACCTCTGCAGAAGAGCGCTTACTCTCCAGCTGCAGCCAAACAAAGGACTCTGGTTATGAAGAGTAATAAAAAATTACCTGTGATTCTAAGAGCGTGTATTTGAAGTGCTTCCTGTGTATAAGATTTCTGTGAACATTTAACTACATGCAGAATTTGAAGAGGCTGACTGATTATGGGGCTTACTCACAAACGATTGGAAATTCATTTTGTGCATGAAAAACTAGTGTGAAGCTGTGCATGAAAGCCCTGGAGAAGAGACAGTGTAGAGGGGGTTCGGCTTTGAATGGAGAACCATGTGTGCTGTGTTATATATGAACCTTGTAAATAAAATGAGAGTGGCAGGAAGTTGCTTCATCATTTCAGAGGCTCACTCAAAATATTTTGTTTCTTTCAGAGACTTGAAGATAGAAAATCTGTTGCTAGATGAAGACAACAATATCAAGCTCATTGGTATGAAACCAGTTTCGCAATTCCAGTAATTGAAATTGGTAGTCTTATAAAGAGAATTTTTGAGACTTCATAATCCTCCATGTGACAACTGCTAATGTTGCTACAGAGAGGAGCTGGGAGAGTATAGATAGCAATCAAGCTGTTCCTGACAGCATCTTGTGGAAAAAATGTTCCAAATAATTCAGCTTTCACTGGGTATGGGCATAATCCTTCATCTTTTAAGCAACAGTTCTCCTATTTAAACCAAAAAATTTGTAAAGGATTAAAGAATTGACCTCACAGAAGTAATTTATTTTGTTACTTTGGTAATTTCATATTTAGTGAGGGATGGATTCTGCCCCCATTATGCATATGCTTCCGTTGAAGTCAGTGGGAGTTGCACACATTTATAGCAGCTGGCAAAATTCGGGCTTCTATTTATATTTGTTACATTTGCTTCCAAAATCCAAAGAGGAATTGGTTTAGAGGTTTATTTAAAAAAAAAAAAAAAAAAAAAGATGCACGGTAGAGTCTTGATTACATTCAGGAATCAGTTGTATGCAGTGCTCAATTCTTTCAAATTGTGCAGAGATTTCAGATTAATCATCTGTGGGTATAGTCTCTCGCTGTGTTTGCGTAACTCCCATTAGTGTTAATGTGGGCATTGAAAAGAAAATATGTCCCTCATAAGAAAAGAAGAATCTGCTTATGTTTATTTCCATGCCTACACTTTTGCCAGCAGCAGTTTCTGTGGTTGCAGACTTAAAAAGTAGACTGACTTTCTTTCTCCAAAAGGTTTTATCATCTGAAAAGTGATGAAAAACAAGAACAAAACTCGGGTCAAGTAGACAGTCACTGTAATGTATAAAGCGCATACATTTCCAGTCAAGTAAGAAGGGTATGGTTGATAAAAATATTCAAAATCTGCCTAGGGAATTCAGTCTTGAGAAGAATTGCTGTAACTTTTAGTCATTTCTCAGTAATGAATCAAATGACTCTTGGAAAATAATAGCAAAACAGAATGTTGCATTACCTCAGTTCAGGGTCAAGAGGCCACTGATATGAATCATTCATCACTAATGATGGATACCACCCATTATCTTGATTTAGCAGATAAGGGAGACCAGATGGTTTATAACAGATAAGAACATCTAATAAATGTAAAGAATTTCTATAACTTTCTCGTTTGGGGTGTGTGTTACACAACAGAACATAAACTTGACATCCAAGCCCAAATCTAATCGGATGATGCATACGCAATTAAAACTTTTGTGCCAAAAAAAAAAAGAAATTGCAGAAGTCTTCCTACAGTCTTGTTGGCTTCAGTTACATAGAAAGGTCTCCTCTCAGTGGGTGGTGTGGGAACAAAGGAGGAGACAGTCGCTCTTCCATAGACCAGCTAATGTGGAAACAAATTGTCCTCGGGTCTGCAGCCCGTCGTTTTAAGCAAAGCGATTGGATACAGTATGTGTCTCGAAACAATAATCCAACTGTCTGACTGGATGTGTGATGGGAGGAGAGAGGTAGCTTTGTGAGTAATAATTTGACTGGGAATAAAAGGAGGTGGAAGAGCAGAGTTGGCTCAAACACCTGCATTTTGTCAGCAGTTGGCATAAGTCCGTTGTTTCAGATCCTCCTGTCCCCTAAGGAAATCCTCTGATTTAATTTTCCAGAGAAGCCACAATGCAATGACCCAAGCCCTGTGGCTCTGGCAGATGATCATCCCCGGGGGGATGAGGGTCTCCTCCCTTCCCCACATGCTCTCATCTGGGTGCACGCGCAGCCAGAGCTGGAATGGGGATGGCCCAACCTGTCCTGGGCTCCCTGGGCATCTCCCCTTGGGCAGGGTGCCACTGCCCCGCTCCCGCCTCACTAGCACATCTTTCCTGGTGGTAGCAAAGGAGCGTTTTGCTGCCAGCTTTCTGCTGGCATCAGCCTTCTCAGGACAGGGGAGGTTTCCCAGCATCTGTCTCTGGCTCCTGTGGAGACCAGACAATTCGCTCCTCTTCCTCCTCCCTTTTCATCACCTTACTCAGATCATCCAATACATAGAAAAATATTTTCCTAGTTTGTCTTTCTACAAATGCACTGGGTCAGATGGCCTTTGTATGGTCTTGCCCACCGTGTTCTGTGGAGTTACATGCTGCATTTCATGCTTGAGAAAAGAACTATAAAATCAGCTACAGAAGCATCTCATCCTAATTTCTTTGGGGTGGGAGCTTTGTCGTTGTGTCTCAAGCAGCAGCAAATGCACCAGTACGTAGTGAAACAATTTTGTTCTTGTAACTGTAAAAAGAGAGAACCCACAGCAGAAAAGGAGAAGGTGAAGAGTAGAAATATAACATGAAGTGACATTGCAAGTCCCTACTTGCTTGTGCGTTTCAATGAGAACCAGATTCCTTGAATCCCTTTCTTTGTCCAGCTGCTCAATGCCAGCTTGCTGTTGTCGCTCCTCTAGCCAGGTGATAAGATGGCTTGCAATGCGTGCTGAGATATTGCTACTTCAGAAACATGACCTTTGCCATGTTAAGCAGACTCATTCTTAGCAGCTTGTTAAGATGCAGGTCTGAGAATATGCATGCTGGAAGCGTTGGGAACAGTCCACTTCAGCAGCCAGCCTTTGATAGTAGGTGTCAGATTAATCAGACACCACTTGCGGGCCATGGAAGGCTCTTGGCCTTCCCTTGAAGGACCACCAACCAACACAAAGGCATTTGGTGTATAAGTAGCTCTGCTGGCATACCCAAAGGTCTAACTGCTCCATAAGCCCATACTTTGCTCTAAGCGTTTTGTTATTTGATAACATTTTCCTTATTCTAGCAATCACAGTTCCATAGATAGTTTCATAGATTGCCTTATATCTGTGGCTTAATGCTGATTTCTTGGAGGCATTAAAAAGCAGTAATGTAATGCGATCCTTTGACAGTACGAACACTGGGGGCTGTGGAGTTTCCATGTCATAATATTTACTTTGGAAAACCAAGGATGGCCTTTGGTCTGAATTCTGTAGTTAGCTGAGCTTGTTAAAAAAAAAAAAAGAAAAAAAGAAAGAAAGAAAAAGCCCAAGATAGAGACAGTAATGGCAGTAACATTGTCAGTGCTTCCATTACCATTCTTACCAAGATAAAGATGCATCCTTAATAAAAATCACGCTGCAACCATCATGTACTGGCACAATGTTAAGAAAATTTCCCCTTCTTTTGCGATAAAGTCCCTGTGTTTACACTCATCTTTAATTTCAATAAACACTAGTAAAAAGGAAAACAGTGTAACAGCTTAGAGTAAGTGAATAAGCTAGATATAAATGAATAAAGTGTTTACAGTTGAAGCAAATGAGATAGTGAAAGTTTTCTCCAGAGAAATGCAATGAAAACTTCATTGCATTAATAATGATGAAGAGATACTGGTTTCTGCCAGCTCAGATTATAGCCATTATGTACTTTAACTGTAAAGCGTTACATTAAAATCATGTAATTTTGAGACGATACGAAAACAGAGTGAAAACCGTGTAGATACAGGAATTTCAAGAGGTATTTTTCCATTGAGACAACACATCTCAGATCATATGCAATAAATAAATAAATAAAACAGATCCTCAGAGGTTTTTCAATAAGCCCCAGGGATAAGGCATACCCAGCAGAGATGATTAAGCAGTGTCCCGAACAAACTGCTTTCCATCAGAGACAAGGAAACCGTGTTCAAGGAAACGGTGTATTCCAGCCAGAGCCCTTCCAGCCTCTGCGGATGCTCGGACGGGGTGCTAGGGACACTGGCTCTGTGCTTGTCCTCCTCCCGGTGTACCAGGCAGCCAGGCACAGGGCACCTTGCAGGCACTTGGGCACTCCAGTTCACACAGCCCCTTTTCTGGTTTTGTTTTGTGTAAGCGTTACTCATCTCTAGCCTGGCTTGATCCTAAGGGAACATTCCTGTGCGGATGCACTGTCTGCCTGTCAGCGTGCTCCTCGTACCTTGGGAGAGGCTTGTCTGATTTCAGCTACGTTTAACGTAGGAATGAATGCTGAAAGACACACAGAGGGTGCTGCGTTAGAGGCACTCGGATGCAAGACGCAAGCCTGCAGGAAGCAGGATTCAGCAGCTGGCTTCTCCAAACTGCCTTACTTATGGATAAGACAAGTTGAATTTAAGTGTACATAAATTCTGGGAATTTTTAACAAGACTGAATTAAAAAATATAAAGAAAAAACAAAGATATGGGTCTTATTAATAACAATATTGTTGTTGCAGGTGTTAGCAGTAACAAGTTATTAATAAATGAGGACATCTTTGTGATCTCTCTAGATCCGCTGGATGTATCTGAGTATCACAGATTCCCGCTGCAAAACACTATCCAAGTTTCCTATGCATTTGCATAGCTCAGGCAGTTAGTTTGCTCTTGCTACCTCCTGTTTGGCCAGTAAGAGGTACTTATCTGTGGCCTTGACAAATGCATCCTGCCTCTGCGATGTGTCTATAAAACACTGCTACAGAAACAGTTTTCGCTGTCCCTTTGCTTTACCCACGTCATCCCTCTCTTTGCAAATTCACCTTGCAACTCAAGGTATCTTCACTTTCAAGACCCACTGCCTCCTGTCCTGCTGGTGAGACCCAGCTGGAAGCCGGCTCCACCGCTGTCCTCACGGAAGGGTTTTTTGTGCTTGGTGGTTCAGTTGCGAAGATCCTTCCTTAACCCCAGCTCCCCCTGCAGCTGTGCTGGCTCTGGAGCAGACAGGGGAGGCTGTGGGAACACCCGTCCCGGCGCCAGCGCCGCTTGGGGTGGCCAAAGGCTCTTGTGAAACAGCAGCCGCCTTCTTGCCTCTACTCACTCTCCATGCCAGGCTTTGCTGGTCCTCTGTTACTACCGCCAGCAAAGACCGTTGCATACACCCAGGGGCTGGGAATACAGTAATTCGAGACAGAAGAAGGGAGGAGAAGCCAAATCAACGCATTCCCTTTCTTCCCCCGAGTTTGCCCTGTGTTATTTCGAGCTGCAGTGCTGACTCTGCAGCCCGGTGTTTTGCATCACCCCAGTAGTCCCAGGAAGCAGACAGCCCCCCTCCCTCTGAATTTGATGGTTAATTTACACAATTTAGTGGAAAATGGTGAAGATGTAGCACATAAACTTGGCGACTTGGTAACATACTGCAACAGTATGGCATCTGAGGCAGCCTGAGGCTACTCTCTGCCCCATACACAACATCTAATGTATGACACAAGTTCAGCTGCTGTCATCCAATTCCCAGTGAAATATGGTTGCTTCATTTATGCAAGTGGTAATCATGCACGCTCTTAAGATTTGCTTATTGCTTGTGGAAATCTCTAATTACTCAGTACCTCAAAGGAACAAATTGTATAAAGCTTTTGCATGTGGATGATTTCTTAGGGAGTTCATTGCTTTGTTTCTAAAAAACAAAAGCTTGCTCTTTTCTTTTGTGTTTTAGTGCATTTTTACTGTATCTGTCTGTTTCCTAACTGTATCTCTGTGTCTTTCACAGACTTTGGTTTGAGCAACTGTGCAGGCATCTTGGGTTATTCTGATCCGTTCAGCACCCAGTGTGGGAGCCCAGCATATGCAGCGCCTGAACTTCTGGCAAGGAAGAAGTACGGGCCGAAAATAGATGTTTGGTCCATGTGAGTGACTTCTTCATAATATTACCGTCATCTTTACCCATTGCTCGAATCAGAAACATTATTCAATATTTAGCTGCCACAAGCAAAATATGCTGTTGAATTAGCATGATGCTGTGAACTGTGTTACACTGATATTTTGATTTGAAATAGAATCTCACTTGCCTGTATGTGGAGCAATAGAATATAATGAGGAGAGATGCTGGAGAGCAGTGTCCGTCATGCACTGTGTGTCAGACTGTGAATACAGTAGAAGACAGGGCTTTGCACAGGAGGGCCAACAGCTTGCTTTGTGTTCCCCAAAGGGACCTTGAACTCCTGCATGGGCTCTGGGTGTTCTCCACAGTCCTCTCTGACAGGAAAAGTGAAATCTAATCAGGTCATCACTTTGAAAGCATGGGGAAAAAAAAGTGGCCAGGAAACTTGGTCAGACCTTTGTGAGCTTCTTAGTGTTGAGACAAAAGAGCGGATAAGAGTCCCTTGTGCCAAAAGTAGAGGAAGTTGCAAATATGTTTTTGAGCCAATGCATTTGAGCAGTAGCACAGTTTTAGACTCTGCGACACCCTCCTGCTAGCCAAGATCAGGTGTCAGTTACCTTTGTTTCCCCTAGAGAGGAATGAACTAAACATGCAGAGAAATTAAATGAACTGTCCTGCATTTAGGACAGGAAATGGCTGGGTAAAAGTGCAGTAAAATCAAACAAAGGAGTATCAATGTGATCTCAAAGTCTGAAACTCAGTCGAGTTTTAGCTTTTGCAGTAGAATTGATAGATTTTCCATCATGAGTGAACTGGGGATAATAAAATTTATGTGTCTGTTCGGAACTGTGATAATTTATGAGTTAAAAAATTTTATAGGCCTTTGAAAATGTAAAGTACTGTATAAGTGTTACTACTGCTAAGAAGAATTGGCCATAGATTATATATGAGATGAGGAGAAATGGTAAAATGTGTTTAACAACCTCCATCAAATTCATCTCTCAGTTTGATCCGCTGGTACCTTTTTATACCTAAAGACTCTTCAGAACTTGGTGTGTTGAAGCCTAATTTGCAATCTGTGCAAAGGAGAGACCCAGAGCTAAATTATGATATAGCTGCTTTATTTTTCACTGGAACCATGGGTCATCCGTCCACATCAAGGATGAGGTTACCGGCACTGTGGGACGCAGGCACTCTTACTGGGCCTGGAATGCAGACAAACAGCACAGCCATCCTTCTAAGCCATTCAACCTTTTCCAGTAATAATATCCTGTTCTTTCTTTTTATCTAAGAAAAAAAAAATGTGGTTAACTGCTACCCTTCCTTGTAGTTGAACAAATGGTTGCTATGATCATGGTTTGTAATAGTGCCCTGCTTCAGTTTCCTTTCTGTTCACATAAATTTATTCAGCAGACTGGGAAAACACATTCCCAAAAGGGAGAAATTCCACCCGATTGAATTTGAAGCCATTTTAGGAGGGAAAACGAACAGGAGTACTCACACCACTTGTCATGGCTAGCCTTTCTGGGTGTTTATAAGCAATATTTTTCCTGCTCTGAAAAATGTAATTGTTCATACCTGATCTTTGAGCTGCTGGGAGCCTCTGCAGGTCAGTGAAAATCCTTGGCCATTGAACCGGCACCTCTGTGAGCAAACTTCTGGGAATTCCTGCCCAAATTATCGAGTGCAACAGGAAGGAGGTTTTGGAGAGCTGCTTCTTCAGCCTTTTGTAACAGACATCAAACCTTAAAGCAGAAAGAAGTAACTAAATACTATGTTTTGCTTTTTGTTTTCTCTCTGTTCTCTTGCAGTGGGGTAAACATGTATGCAATGTTGACTGGAACGTTACCTTTTACTGTGGAGCCTTTCAGCTTGAGAGCTTTATACCAGAAAATGGTGGACAAAGAAATGAACCCGTTCCCCACTCAGCTCTCCACAGGTAATCAAGGGAGGGTGCTCAGGTCCGTTCGGACCCAGTCAGGAGCAACCATTGCATTGAACCCCGGGTCGGTACCAACCTAGAATGCTCCTTGTGAGAAATGTTCTTCTTCAGTTTAGTCTCCAAAAGATTTGCAGGAGTTGCTGTGTAAGAACTTTTGTTTTGACTTCTGAACATAAGTTGGAGATGTTCCAAGTAACAATGGATATGAGAGAAGAACAAATCTGTAAGATCTCTTTGATAGAAATGGTGTGTTTTAAGATTTTTTTATTATTATTATGGTCATTTATTTTAGTATTGGGCCTGGGTGCATGAACACATTATTTTAAAATAATTTTGTCATGACTAGAGTTGAGTGATAAGCTGCTTTGAATTAACTCTCATTTATTATGGAATAAGCAGTTGCACACAGAAGGTTGTTGTGGGATAGTGACCTGCAAGAACCTTTGTGTGTTCAGAAAATGTGAAGTTGTTATTTGTGTTAATATTAGTTGTATTCATTCCTGGTTGAAAGCTATGTCACTAGGCAACAGAATGATTTTTAAGCTTATAGCAAGACTGTGTCAGTATTTGGAAAATACTTTGTTTTGTACTTAGGTTTTATTTTTATAAACTAAATTTTATGTTCATGGAGAGCTTCTATTCTCCTTATCTGGCAGACTGTTAACCAGGGACACTCAATGAAATTAAAACATTACAAAAATAAAAAAGAGTAAAAGAGCATATCTTTTTATTCAGTATCTTGATGATGGCAACCGTTGTCATGAGGTTTAACAAAAGCCTATGAAAGTTGTGTCTCAGGATGAATTCTCCCAGTGCAGCTTTACCTGTATACATAAAAAGTAGATAGTTAAGGATTTTCTCACAAAGGTTGTCTGTGGATCGGGTAGAGTGTGCGCTGTTGTTTATTCCCTCAGCATCTGAATGAAGTCCAGTCCTTCTGTCAGCAGTTCACATTGCTGGCATGCTGTGAAGCGATAGCTTTTCAAGTGAGCTGGGATGCTGCAAGTCTTGCCATGTATTTGACAAATCACGGTTTGATATTTCCATTTTGGAGAATTGCCTTCAGGATTCAGTTACACAAAATTGCCATTTTAATGTTCTAGGACGTTCTAAAGCCCCACTGAGTAAATCAAGAGTAAGATTATATTGACTGCTTCATGCTGTACTGGCATAGGTGCCAAAGCCTGTGGCAATTGCAAAGCTCCTCTTAGCTTTGGGGACTTTGATATCATAGTAAAAATGTACCAAATTTGCAAAAAAATGCACCAAATTGGCCTGTACCAGTGAGACTTTCCCAGTAGAGGTGCTACACAAGAGCCATATACTGTATTCAACCAATGGACTGTCTCCCTGATCATTGCTTTCTTTCAATCAAAATAGTCTTTAAGTCGGAGATTTCACTGACTTTATTGGGATAACTGATGTGAGAAAGGTTGACTCGCCCATGAAAGGCCTTCAGAAGATCAAATTTTGTGTAGCAAAAAAAGGTAGTCATTGCTGCCAACAGACTTCATTCTACTCTTTCATTCATCCCAGCATTTTATTATGGAGATTGGATTTTCTCATAGTAGCATATCTGTAGAATTCATAGCTTACTAACATTATGTTCTCCAATGAAAACAGTATTTTGTTTCTTCTGTGAGAAGTACAGCAGTTTGAACTGTCAGAGATGGAAAATTAATGGAATAGATTTAAGCATGTTAACCTTTACTCACTGTGAATAAAGGTATGCATCTGTTCTTGATTGAAGTCAACAGGCTTGCACATTCACTGACTTGACAAACTGTGATTTAAGATGACATTTGTTCTTGCTGCTGTTAGTCTTTGGGTCAGTAGATAGCAACTCTACTCCTCTGCTCTGCAAATTGTTGTACTAGTTAACCCCTTAGGTATTCAGATCTTTTACTTCAGTCTACTTTTCTATTTTTTTAAATTCACACAGGGATTTGAGAAGAGATTTTTTGCAGTAGACTGTTTGTGATTGTTCAGTATGGTGTCTTTCTCCATTTAATCTTACAGTTACCAAAATCACAGTTCCATCATAAAAGTAACCATTCCTGTCACTGAACAAGAGTATATTTTATTTGTATTAGTTAAAAATCTAGGTAACCATGAGCACCAAAAGCAACTGTGTAGCCTCAGAGAAAAATCGGGGTTAGTGTTTGATTTTCCTGCTTAGGAAACAATTTTTCATTAGCTTTTAAAAAACATAGCTATCTTAATATTGATTTTAGGTGAGCAGAGTTCAGTTGTTAAGGAGGTTGGTATTAACCTTGCACACATTCCTTGTTTCTCAGTTTATTGCTTCCGCATGTATATAGTTCTCCTTTTTGGAGTGAAGTGAAGCAGAGACTAGAAGAATACTTCTAAAAAGGTGTTTTTGTAGATCCACAGTTTCTTTGTCATGTAGGCTTTCTGATTTCTGACTGCTTGATGTATTTTCTAATGCTACAGAATCCCATGTCTTTCATAACAGATAGTTTGAAAGATAAAATTAACTCACATTTTGTCTTCAGTCATTACAACCTTTTGATTCCCCTTTTAAAGCATATCAAGCACTACACCTACTATCATCTACAGCATGTGTGAGCATATATTTCATGCTTTTGAAGCAGAAAAAAAAGCATTACTTTTTATGAAAGTTAAGATATTGATCATTCAAACTCTGGCAATACACAGTTCATCCAATGGCTTGTATCCTGTCTATGAAATATAGAATATTTGCTTCTAGTCAGTGAAGTCTGTCTTGAGACGTTACTGCTCCTTGGCTAGAAGATTTCATTGCCAAGAGCAAAGAGGCAGTCTGGTCCAGTGGAGGAATGACTAAATTCTTGAGAAATGTCGGCAGTCGTCTGTCCACGCTCATATCATTTGGAGAAAGGATTTTGTTAGTTTACTGGTAGCTATGTGAGGTGAAACGGCCTCACATCATTTTACCTGTCCAGTTTTTATGAACAGCAACTGTATAGCTGACCCAACCAGGCACGCACTTGCATGCAGCATTCTTCGAACAGGACACTAAGTTTTTCTAGCTCATGGCAAGGAAAATGAAAGCTGAAGATGTCTTGTAACCCAAACTCCAAGCTCTCTCTCTGCTTCTGTTCCTTACTGAGTTTAATATGCAAAAGGAAGTTAAAAGAGAATTTGTGTTTCTCATGAAACTGGACTTTTAACTGTCCAAAGAGCAAACTTTGCCCCCAAAGTATACCCTGCAAACAAAAATTCCATCGCATGCAGGTCACTGGCTAATCAGATTAGTGCTGTCCTTGAGTTCATCGCATTCACTTACATAACTGAGCGTTGGAGGGATAGCTCACAGGATCCTTTGTTCGTGGAGCTACTTAGTTTGGCGTGAAAAATGACTTTGGATATAGTGGGCCCAAAAATCGATGCGTTAGCGTCATGTTTGCTTCCTAGGGAATTAATTTTGCACAGCTAACCAAAAAAGTGCCTCTCTTCCTTGTGCTGTGTAGCAGTTCAGGTCAGCAAAGGTGCTGCTCCCAGTCTCAGCTGCATTGCCCAGGTCCTACCAGCTAGCAAGCCGCCCTGGAGGTCTCTCGTCTCTGGATTTAGTTTCTACCAGTCTGCATCTGTTGATCTTTGTAGTGCTTCAGAAGCTTCATTTAATTAGTCTGCCTTTTGCCAGGGGGAAAAAAAAAGTAAGATATTTTAAAGAGATTTTTTATTCTGTTGGTATCTAAGGAGGAACTTGGCTTGGTGCTAGTAGAGAGGGGTTATTTTGCCCTTAAAAGGCACTCAGAAACTGTGGGTTGTGTGGAGTTGGTAAAGAGAGACAGGGAAATACTGGAAAGACAGGGGCTAAAATGAGTGGACAGTGGATTAGTTGTTTCCGATGTGGAGGACTCTGCTCCCAAGAAATGAGACATGAGGGCTTTCAGGATGCTCATAGAACAGTCATAACATCAACTTGCAGGAGATTTATGGGCCTGGATGCTGTCTCCTGCTGCTGCTCCTGCAATATCGTGTGAAAATACAGAAACGTTGTGAGAGATTTAAACTGAAGTATTGCACATAAATCAGTGATCTGTGAAGACAGAAGGAATCCAGCTCATGCCTAGCTGACCTGGTAAATACATAATCATAACTCTCTCCTTCTCTCTCCCAATTATAAACTTCTCGACAGTAGGCCTGCATGGAACCGGATAGTCTCTCGGGGTCCTTTCCAGCTGATACTTGACTTTTGCAGGATGTTGAACACAGAGGTTGCACAAGCTGTGAGGACTCAGCACCTATCGAGTCTAATCCTGATTTATTGGACAATCCGTCACTTCCCTGTGCGCCAATGTGCTCTGCAGTAGAGGTGCATCCTCACATGGGAGGTGGTTCATGTGGGCTTCCCAAGCCAAAAGTGCTCGGGGAGACAACCCACGTGCACGCAGAGCACCTAGTCTCATAGATGGGAACCTTTTGAAGGCAGGATCCTGTGTCTCAGTTAACATTTATGCCCTTTTCCAAAGAGCACATCATGGCCTATGGGCAGGCACGTTGTTCCCTGGGCATTGGACATGGGAATGGGGGCTCATGAGGGTTTGTACTGTTATTTTGGTGAAATGTCACCACTCTGCTTTAGAATAAAGGTCAGGCTGGAGTGCTGTGCAAGCGAGGCCACAGGTCTGTAAAGCAGAGTGAGAGGGCCAGTTCATAATTTCGTAGTTTCGTTGCGTTATGGCACTAGCCCGTCTAGCTTGGTATTCTTTGTGTCGCAGGCATTTAAGGGCCTTGTCTGTGCTTACCAAAATCAGCTGATGTAACTGTTGGCATGGCTTTACCACAGCTTACCCAGAAGACGCAGCCTAACCTGCCAAAAAATCCCCATCTTTTGCAGGTAGAGCTGAAAATGCTTTCCAGTGATATGGAACTAGATAAACTAGAAAGAGCTTTTTGGCAAACTATACCAGTCCTGAGGCTCTGTCAGTGAGAGGAGCAATTTATTTCATATACCTGATCAGCAAAAAAGCTCTAGCAAAACTTTTATATACAGGCCAAGCTTCTATTTAATCTAAAATACATCTTAATTGAGTCCAAACACTTCAGTTAGAAGTTTAGTTAAGGTAACTTGGGAAAATATCCTATGCCACGTGCAAAGCAGAGCAGTGGCCATGTGCTGCCAGTGCCTGCTTTCTGCACTGGATTCCTACACAGGTTTCCTTAGCAAGCAGATGAGACATGCTCAGAAGTGTCTAGGACTGTAGCTCTGCTGCAGAATAAGATGGAAAAAAACCCTCCAAGATCTTCATTGATCTGACTTAGAGAAAATTGTGCTGCAGCCACCACTTCTGTCTTCTGCTTACTGGTGGCTTCATCTGGGATTCATTTGGCATCCCAGTTGATTCCATCCATCCATCTCTTCTGCAAAATCATTCTGCTTTAGTCTCTCCTAGAATTTAGTGTCTTTGCAGAGAATTGTGCGGAACACATAGTTCTTTGCTATCTTGTAATTGGTAAAGTAAATCCAGCCTTGATAATTTGGCTAATAAAGGCTAGAACTAGTTAAAATAGAGTTTATTTTCAGCTCAGATATTGACTTCTTGGGAGCATTTAAAGAAATCACTTGACTTCTTTGTTCCTAACCATATCAGAAGCACATGACTCGGTAATGTCAGAAAAGTACTTTTTAGATTTTTTTTTGCAAGAACCCCCTGAGGGATGGTTGAATGTCATTGGAAGTTGAGGGTTCAGTATCTGAAAACAGAACAGAGCCCATTAAATTTGCTGTACTCTTTCGGTTTGGCTAAAGCCTCCTGCAGCTGATTGTAGTTTGGATGGAAGCCAGAAGAGAATTTGTCCTTATAATGTCAATGGGAGCAGCAAACCCAATTCTGCTTTCGTTCTTCCTAGCTCTGCATCCCTGCCATCCTCTCTACTCACGTCCAGTCTACCTCCTTCTGCTTTAAACACAGGATGAGTGACTTGCTTGTGACATCGCCCTATTGTCCCCAGACAAACAGGAATTACATTTTGGCTAACCTGCCCAGAAACTTCAAACAAGCTCTGTACCAAGAGACACTTTTTCTCCTCTCATTTATGACTCTATATATCGTTGTGTATTTTACTTACTAATCCCTTGTCAGACTTTTCTTTTTCTCAAGGACAGTAAACCATAAGGAGAAAGTTGCTTAGTATATTCCTGGTTAGCTGACCATAGTAGTGGAGTAGTAACTCAACTACTGTTTTAAGTCGTAAAGCATATGACATTACTACTGTTTTTTTTCTTAATGTTTTCGCAGCGGCTGTAAACTTTCTACGTTCTCTACTCGAGCCAGATCCGGCAAAGAGACCAAACATCCAGCAGGCGCTTGCAAACCGCTGGCTTAATGAGAATTACCCTGGGAGAGCACCACCTAATGTCACGTATCCAAACAGGTATGGGAGGAAGAAGGGGGAAAGCCTGGCAGTGCCTATGCAATTAAAGCACACAGTGCTGCCTGTTTCACTGCTCGTGTGACACTCGTGTCCACTACATTTCTGTATGTTGCAGTTGAGAGGCAATACAAGAGGTTGCTAGAGTTGTATGTTGAGTATGTGTTTCCTGAAATGGTCAAAAGTGCTTTTTTAGATTAGAAGGTGGCATGTGATGTGTTTGCAGAGTGTCCTGCGATGCAGATCATATGATTAATTGGCTCCAGATCCTAGAAAGGGCATGTGTGATAAATAGGTCATTAGTTTTGATCTTTTCCTTCACTTTGATAGAGCCATGCTATTTTTTCCATGGAAATCCCATACAATGCCTATTTGTGATAAACATCTGAGGGTCTGTGGATTAGGTAAATATTATGCAAACAGTGATTAGGAAGGTCAGGCTTAAATGATCTTGCTTTGTTGATTCCTGAGCTTGAATACCTGTGCAGTGCTGAGGTGACTAAATGCAAACAGATAGCAAGTCTCATGGTCAGTCAAACATCCATCTGGTGAAAAAAGGAAGATATTTGTGGTCCACTTTGGGCAGAATTAATCTTACTTATCTTTAAATATTTGCAGCATGGAGTGCACACATAAGCCACTCAACTGGAGCTTTATAGTCAGTGTAGAGAAAAAAGGGCACTTTTTAGGGAGCAGTTAATCTGACCTCTTTTTGATTCTGCAAGAGGGTGTTCCTCTCCTGTGACTGTAAATTAAGCCTCTAGCAACTCACTTAAAAGTATGTCTATATTTGAGTAGATAAAACCACTTTCCTTTATCAGGGACCTTCAACTATATTCAGCACAAATCCGGTACTTGTTCATTGTTGAGGTTAATAGACTGTAGGACAAAATCCAAGACGAAAGACAGTGACTTAAACCTAATTTTGTCTATGCAAAATTTCTGTCCTGCCTCAATAAAAGAGGCAAGTCCTTAAGAGGAGATCCCAAGATTTGCCGTGCAGTTTACTGAAGTACCCATGTTTTCCACCCAGAAAGGATCTGGTAGTCACCAGCTCGGTCATCTTTTCACAGAAGCAGTCAGTGCTGTAGGCATACTCTATTTGTGCTTGCAGACAGCCTCCAGCATTCATTTGAAGACAAAATTGTGCTAGTGGCCAACATTTTTTACTCACTGGCCAAAAGTATAAGACACTTTCCATAGTTGTAGGTCCAAGCTCTATGGGGCTGGAAGGACCTCCAACATAATCCCCTTATTGCTGTGGCTGCTGTATAGAGGCTGCTCTGTAATAGCTTTCCAGCTCTCAAAATATAGTTGGATGAATTTTGAGCAGCCTGGGCGCCTGTTCTCCAGAGGGAGGCATCTGTGGAGCCATGCATTGAAATTAGGAGGGCAAATGTGAAGCCAACTGCATTCAATCCTCAGACCAACGTGCAGAGAATGTGAAGGTGTTCATCAGAGCAATTGTTTTGCAAGGAGTAAGGCTGCAAACAGGCAAGACTCATAATGACAACATTGCTGCCCTAAATTTAAGGGCAATTGAGTTAATTTGCATAATATGCTTTAAAGCAAAAGGAAATTCTGAGTTTCCATGGTGCACTGGACTGTACTAAAGTATGGTACATATGAACATTTTATGGTAAAGAAAGGGAAAACAAGTGTAAACTGAATGAGTCATTAAGCTAATGAAATCGCTGTCATAATGAGTCTAATCAATCTACTAAACATGGCATCTGTTAAGTGAATGTAAGTGTAACTGAGAGCTATATGGGTAATTTAATTCTGCTGCATGTGTCTAATCTACAGAAAAGAGGGGGAAAAAGGAAACATGGCTTGAATGTAATTTCTGATTTTTTTTTGCATTTGTAGGTGCCTTTTTATGTCTATTTTTAAATTTTTCCCTTGCATTTGTCAGGTTTTTGTTGGATAGTGTTGGAAGCATCCATAGAGTTAGTGGAGCATGCTAGCTAGGTGACTTACTAGAGAGGGTGGTCTCTGTTAAATAGAATAGCTGTGCAAAGCTGTTTATTTATGGAGTGCCCATTAATCACTTGCTCCCAAAAGCAAGCAAGTTGAAGGTAAGAACAGATGAAAACACAGTGTTGAAGTAGAGGGAGGGGGCGTATGTTTGCTCATGCAGATATGTTTGTGTATATGTGGTGATAATAAGCCTTTCCTATAAAACCACTTTTAAAGGAACTATCAATGCAGAATGCTACTGTTCGCTATTAAAAAAATCAGTTCCTTTTTTATTCTAGTATTTTTCTCATTATTTGACATAAAAACAGGGGAAATCTTGACACTCCTTATATCAGAACCCACTTTTTGTGATGAAGTTAGTGAAGCTGTAAAGGATAAAAGCTGTGCAGATTCTTTTCTTTCATTTTTTTTGGATGTTTCTTTAGTTCAATTAGCTTATGCCCCAAGCTTGACCTACCTAGAATTTGTCATAGTGGAGACTGATACAGAAAATCCTCTTCAATTAGAAAAATTTGAGGCCACAGCTTGTCTCCTTTTGAGCTTTCCTCATGAAGCATCGCTCAAGTTGGCTTCAGCAGTGTTTCTCCAAGCTTTTTTTAGAGTATAAGTCCAGGTAAATTCCTATAGTTCTGAAAAGCCCACCACTGAATATGTAAGGAATCATCCTGTCTCTTAATCATGCTTTTATGACACAAATGAGAAACTCTATCCTGTTCCTTAAATCCTCTTCTGTCATTTTGGGAGTACTGCCCGTTGTTCCTTGTCAGGAACAAGGTACGGAAGAGGAGATAATGGAGATAAGGGGGAAACAAAAAAAAAAAGCATTTTCAAGAATATATTCTCCCAAGGTTTTTATAATCTTGCTTTTATTAAAGAAATTCCCTAAAGGCAAGTAAATATTTCTCACTTTGCTGAGCACTTCAGGTAGACGTTACTTGAATTTCTTTTGCTGTCCAGATGCTGTAAGGTCCAATGACTAAGATAAGTTTTACTTATGAGCTTAAGGAAAAAAAACAAAGCACACATTCCTTTAGTGAAGAGTGTTAATAAACATGCCTGAAAAAGGAAAACATCAGCTATTTGAGATTTCCCAGACTTTGTTTAAATGTTATCCACATCCTTCTTGTATCAGACCCAGTCTGATCTCCAGGGGTTCCTAGCACTGCAGGTGTGCACAGCAGTGCAACAGCAGAGCAGGCCTGGGAAAGGTAGCAGCAGGCTATAAAAAAGCGTATAACCTAAGCTCCACTGAGTTGTTTTAGCCAGATATTAGACTAGATGTTAAGAGCAGGGAATGTACTGAAACCAAACAAAACCCAGCGCTTCTTTGGAGATGAATGGGAATTGATGGGTATATGTCGGAATCTGGCCAGCTCATTTGGATGGCTAAATAGGAGCTGGTTCTTTGGGAAATCTGTTTTTAACATTACACTTCTGCTTATAACTCGCATGAGTATAACAGCAGTGTTACCATTTTAAGAGCTGCTGTAATAACCCTTCCTTCATCTCTCTCTCTTCCCTGGGGTGAAATTCCCTTGCTCCTTAGTGTAGGAACATTGGGTAAAGGCAGAAGTTGAACACCTTGGTGTTTGTTCAGAAAGCAGAACGTAGCTGCCAGGGTCGGATTTTAGCCCTTTTCCTTCAAAACCAGCTGGAGGGTCTTGAAGGACTTCACCAGCCGCATCTAGGGTGACCCGTGGCATCCTGAGCACCCTAGTGCCATCTCCCCACGTGGCAGGACAGGCAAGAGAGGCCGCTTATCTCGCGCAGGGCGCGTGGTTTCCACGGACCGCGCCAACAGCATAGTCTGCCCCTCTCCCTCGTGCAGGATTCACCTGGAGGACCTCAGCCAAAGTGTGCTGCTCCACATGACCGAGAAGCTCGGCTACAAGAACAGCGATGTAATCAACACGGTGCTCTCCAACCGCGCGAGCCACACGCTCGCCATTTACTTTCTGCTGAATAAGAAGCTGGAGCGCTACTTGGCCAGCTTGAGGGTAAGCTCTGCTTCCAGACCATTCTTTGCACAGTCAGGGAATGAAGGAATAAAAAACTGTGCTAAAGATTTTCCTGTATGATCATGTTTGATCTCAAAGCTTAACCTGAGATTTTCTCATTTTGTAGTAATAAATGCAAAAGGAAAGTATTCCTTGAAAACTAATAATGTTTTTTTTTCAGAGTGGAATTCTCCAGGCTGCAGAGATAATTGCTTATAGGCTTTAAGTCTCAGGAGTGTGTACTTGCATAGAGGATGCCCCCTGGCTCGGCATCTTCGTATTCCCATATAGAAAGCCAATAGTTGCCGTGCAGAGCCTGACTGCTGGTTGCAGCGTACTGTGTCAATATGTTGAGATAGTTCCGCTGCTGGAGAGAGCTATAGCATAATGTGATTTGCTTCAGGAAATTAAGAGGAAGGCTAATGGCTACTAAGATTTGGGTTTTTTTAGTGAAAACTTCGATGAAAATTGTTTGTGAGAAATAATGGGAATATGGACTCTGTTGATCTCCTGAGGGTCTCCCTGGCCACAGAGTATGGCTAAGGCTGCTTACTCAAACGTCATGGTGGGCATAGGCTAGAAGGAGAAGCAGCACTGTCTTCCCTTGGTCTCTCCACACAGCTAACTATCTGTGGCCTGGGGAGAAATATTAAATATCCACAGTCTGTAGGCTTCTCTATGACTGTGTAGGCAGCAACGTGGGCTATATGGAATTTTCTTTTTAACATATTTGTTTCTTAGAGAAATTATCCCCCAGAGACATTCTCTAAGCAGCTTAGTAGCTTTTCTTTTTTTTCCTCCTCTCCTCTCAGATCTTTCAGAAAGCATGTTTTAATGATGGTGCCATTAATAATATTTAAAATGTAATGGACTAAATTCACCCTGTCTGTAAGTTGATGCAACTCCACTGAATGCCAGCAGTGGATGTGGTCCATTAAACAGTAGTTGAACATTAGTGTTTGCTGATTATCTTACATGCTTTAGTTTTCTCTGCTTCTCTCTCTACAGAAGTCTGAAGGCCAGGACAATATTTGCCACAAGAACCAACTGTATCAGATAGAAAAATACAAGGCAAATAAAGACTCCTATGAGGTAAAGCTCATTAAAGCTTGTTAAAATACTTTGAAAGCAGAATAATTTTGAGCATCCCCAATATGGTGTTTAAGAAAATGGATTTCTGGATCTGTGGAGAAACCAGAAAGTATTCCAAGGGCAGAAATATTGTGAGGCTTGCTTTACAAGAAGACAATCCAGTTATTTGTTCCAAAATGTGCCACGTTGGCTTGGGTGCCGTCATTAAAAAGAATTGGGTGATGCCTTGCCCATACAGGGTAAATAATTCCCTTGATTTTCTTTTGAAGAAGAGAAAGGCAAACACCTAAAGTAGAGGTCTAAAGATGACTTTTAGCTCCCGTGAAGAACATAAAAATGAGTTTTAGTTGCTGTTTAGCGAAATCCATACACTTCTTCAGGTGGCTTCATAGTTTCATTTTGAGGCACAAATTGGTGGTGTCGCAGGAAGGCCACATCTATGTTGCCCTGCCACTGAGGACGCTGGTGGGTCAGGGCATAGCAGCACAACACTCTGCCCAAGTTAATATTTTGCTTCTCGGCAGAACTAGTATGGAATTAGCTCACGGTCTCGGGAGAGACTTTCCTGAACCAGAGCAGAGATTTTACTTTTTCTCTCCATGTCTCTGCTTGTTCTGCCTGCAGATAAAGAAGATGATAGTTTGTTTTAAATGCACACTTATAAGATTACAGGCATTTTTCAATGTCTATGTTTTTCTCCTGTTTTTGCTCTGCTGGGCACTAAAGCTAGAAGGGTAGTATGTGCCTGCAAGCCTTATCTAACAGTTACAACACAAATAACAGGATTCCTGAAAAGTTTACCTATTTCAGAAGCTCCTACTCAGTGTTAGATTGATGATCACAACCACCAATGGTATCTTTAAAACTGGCTTCTCAAACAAAAATTGCAGGGGCAGATATGTTTTATGGCTGGTTCTGTTTATTTTAAAGACTGCTTGCAAATTTAATAACCAAGCTGAATTGCAAGCCAGATGGAAGTACCAGGGCAAAGTGCTTATCATGATTTATTTACATAAATCAAAAACACCTCACTTTTACTTACTTAAAATGCACCAGCAGTGGGTAGACTCGATGAATATAGTATTTCAAAAGGCTCTTTGGCAGTTCCCTTAAAGCCGCTGCAGCACAGCCTGCCCCCGAAACGCGTGCAGGTGCCCCCGGCCGGGTTAATGCCGCGTGCGGGAGTCGCACGGCGCGACTCGATGCTTCCTGCGAGGTCGGATCCTTCCCGCTGCGGGTGCAGAGGCGCTCTGCAGGCGCCGACGGCCACACAGCTGTGCAGAATGGCATTCTGGCACTTCTTTTTGGCACATGTCGGGGAGTCTGCAGCAAGGCACTTCTGCACACCTGCATGGATCTGCCTTGCTGCAGCCAAGAGAGGAGCACGTGGCTTGTTTTGGTGCTCTGCCTGAAATCCCTGCACCCCCAGGAGAGAACTGCTGTCTGGCTTTTGTACGGATAATTAAAAACTAATCAGAGCACCACTGTGTGACCCCAGTTTTATTTGTATGCATACTCGGGGATAAAGGTTCCTTCCAAAGCCTGCTCTGCACTCAGAATTAGTCCCAGTGTAGCTATTTAGAGCTTGAGGGGGCGTCATTTTTTCCTCAAAATAGTTACCTTGGTATAATCCTGGTGCAGACACTGTGATAATACTACAGTATATTCTGTTCTGCATGAGCATAGCTCAGTATAAAGCATGATTATATCACGGTAGCTGTATTTATACAAGAGAATCGTGCAACATTTGCTGCATGAGGACAGTTAAGGCAGCACACCTGGGCGAGCGGAGACCCTGAGAGGCTGTTGCAGTTTGCAAGACGGGCAGACGCTTCTCCTAAAATATCCTCACGTGGCCGGGAGCGCAGCCTCCATGCGACGCCACGGGGATCTGCGGGAGCCGCTGGGACTGCGCTCCGGCGGACTCGTGAGCTGTAGGTTGGGTCCCTCGGTCGCCCCCAGTGTCCAGGCTGGATCCGGGAGTCCTGGTCCCTCCACGAGCAGCGTGGGGTCCGGGCAGCTGGGCATTGCCATGGCAACGCCACGGCGAGATGCCGGCATCTCGCTCCGGTGACGCGAGGCCGGCAGCGGCGGAATCGGCACCGGGAGCGCTGCCGCGGGCAGGGGTGCCCTGGCTGCCCATCCGCACCCGTCCAGGGAGCAGTGGAGTGGCTGCCAGTGCCAAGGCTGCTTTACAGGACCGGTCAGACCCAAGCTTGTGTCGTGGTCCTGCCCCAGTAGCAGACCTGGCCAACGTCAGTCCGGGCTATCTCCATCCAAACGCACGGATCGCAGGGTCGAGGTCAGGGCAGGAAATAGCAGGGGTGACGTAAGGGCCGCGCTGCCGGAGCGCCGTTTCCCGGGACAAGGCGGGCATTGTGTGAGCACGCGGGAGCGGGCAGCGCTGCGTGCCCGAGGTGGCCTTCTCCATCGCTCCCCCGGAGGAAGCCTCCCTCTGCCTCTTAAATACAATCCCGTTTGGCACCTTGGGAGTTCAGGGTTTTGCTCGTTTCCCCGCCCGCAACTATCTGCGAAGAGAAACAACCTTAGTAAATCTAAAAAATAATTAAAAGGCCATTTACAACGTCCGTCCAGGGTAACGTAATTCACTGCTAATACAGGATATGTGAATTTTCTTTTTCATGGCTGCTTTAATCTGTACAATATGACTGTGTTACTGCTGCTAATAAAACGTTACAGCTGTGTGAAAGCAAAGTCGGGGCATTTGGCGTGCGTCTCCAAGCGGAGCTGCCGAGAGATCTGGCTTGGCTTTTGCACCATTAGGCTAAAAATATTGCAGCACTGAAATGTGCTGTGTTCTGACAGATGCTGCAGCAACCAAAATGCAAATTCTTTCCTCGTCTATCCAAAATAGCAGAAAGCTGTTAACAGTTTTTTTTTCTTCCCTTTGGCTCCTTTAGGCTTCATACATTCCGCACTTGGTCTCCTCCTCACAGTGCCTTTAAAAAAAGATGCCTGGTAGAGCCCAGCCTCTGCTGAACTTGGCAGCAGAGTTTCTGAGCGTTGGGAGAAATAAAGTAGTACCGTGAGTTTGGAATTAAGCATACAGCTCCCACCGACTTCATCATCATCATAGCCTGTTTCGCACACAGCATTATTAGTAGTATTGCTGTTGTGGTTATATTACTGTCATTTCTTCAGCGTTGTGATGCACTGGAGCTCTGCCTTCTGACTGTGTAACTTCTGAAAATCCAAGCCCAGCAGTGTCTAGTATGGTCTGTGCAGGGCACCAGGCTCTGAGCTCTGGGAATGCTTAAAATCAATGCTGGCCAGTTATTTTTCTTTTATGTATCTTAATATGTTGCCAGAGCTATTTAGTGGCCCAGGAGAACTTCAATTGTCTTCTGCTTCTTCCTCTCCCTCTCTTACGTTATGCGCATTAGTTTGCTTTTGATAGCTGTTGATAGGTTTTCTTTTAAAAGAAAATGGTCAAAATAGCCGGACTTCTGACAATTAACAAGTTTCAGACAAAATACAGGCCTCAATGCATAGCTGGAGGAAGGAACTTTAACTTTTTTTTTTTTAAGCCTTGCAGTTGCAGTAACTTTTTGATAAGACATATAACAAAATGTGTTGCTTAATTGAGAATTGCAGTGGCAAAAAGAATGTCACATAGATGCCCCTCTAAGAAAAGCAGTACCAAAGTAATCAAAACAAACCCCCCACTTCCTGGTGATTCAGCATAGCCGCGTCTAAAACCAGACCACACAGTTTTGTCCAAGAAAGGTGGGAGATTCTTCAAGTCATTGAACAGTAGCAAAATATGAGCCACACATTTGATGCTTTATTTTTAGAATTAAAATATGACTTTTGGCTCCCTCTGAAATCAGTGACAGATAAAGTGTGTTATGTGGTTTGCAAAATCAAGTGATTCATATCTCAAAAAGATAGAATACATTTTCATCATAAAACAATACTTTAAGAATTGGATTCCCTTTAGAGACCTGAGCCCATGATATCTATTTTTTTTCCTCTGCCACTGCTAGAGACCAAACCTTTCTTTTAGTATGTACACTTTTGCCATCCCACCTTTATATGTCATGTCAGCATCATGGTTTATACCACTCAGGGCTCGCTGAAGACCTGGCTTTTCCAATAGAGATCTTCTACTCCCTGCATCTTGTGAAGTCTTCTTGCAAAGACACCATAAAATATTACCAAAGCCGGGTTTAATATTCACCTTGTGTTCATAGAATTACAGAATCATTAAGTTTGGAAGGCACCTTTAGAGATCATCCAGTCCAACCTGTCCTGCACATGCAGGGTCTCCTAGAGCACGTGGCACAGGACTGCGTCTAAGCGGGTTTTGAAGATCTCCAGAGAAGGAGACATTCAGAGTGTACCCGTAGTGTTGCAACATAACACATATGAGGAACCAGAGCCTGTTGTTGTAGACAAGGGCTATCATCCGCATGTAGGCAGAATATAAAAGACTCAAGAGTTAGAACCTTTCTAGAGCTTTTGTAGGTCACTTTTTTAAATGTCCGAGGAAGTGCAGTAAGCAGGAAATCAAAGGCCTTTTTCTATGCCTAAATGCGAAAGCAAATTTCAGATGCAAAAGAGCACAAGTCTGCATGCGGTTGCTTCAGCAAGGTCTCCTAGGACAAATGGCCTTTGAAGAGAAAGCGTTCCCTTTTTTAACTCTCTGAGCACAACTTGAACATTGCATGGGTTTCAGAGCAGATGGGAGCCACACAGAGCTCTGTGATGGGAGCAGATGAAATCATGTGACACAGATCAGAGGAAAATGTGACATGGAAGATTTAGTTATTTTGAGTAGCCAGGATAAGTTCCTTGTAAATGCATCTTTTTTAATTTGGCTTTAGTAAGCGGTGTGCTTATGTCTCTGGGGGTTTTTAGGTCATTTAAGCTTCCTGAAGTAAACCAAATTGTTCTTGTTTGTTTTACAACTTAAAGGACAAAAAACTCAAAGAACAAGAAAAGAAAGGGGAGATCCTTCACCGTCCACCCCCAAAGAAAACTGAGAAAAGTCCAGTTTCATATAGACAGCCTTCTTCCTGTCTTATCTCACAGATACAGAACACCAAGGCTCTGCTGAGGGACCGAAAAATCACCAAGGCTGGAGGTACGGAGAAAGGTTAGTTAGAGAAATACGACTGCACCTGTCTGCCTGTATCCACTTAGGTGAATGTGTTTGCATGGCTATGTGGTATTAATAACGAGACTTCTGTGTTTTGTGCTTGTTAGTAAATAGGCATGTGACTGTGCTTACTGTCTGCTCTGGAGGTGGTATGTAAAAGAGGATGGAATAACGCAGCCAAACTTCGAACAAAACATCCTGAAGAGACCATGACAGTGCTCAGCAGTCATGAGTCCTTAATTTTATTTCTATTTTTATTTGTCAAATGACAAAAATTCCACAGTGTTAAAAAAAAAAAAGCCTTCTTTCCTTATTTATATGTACTTGCACAAAATCATCTGTACTTCACATTGGCACTTTGAAAGCATCAACACCCACCCCAGAGCAGTGCTGGGTTGCTCGCTGACAAAACTCATAGAGAAGCTTCTCTTTACCAGCAAATGGGTTGGGGTAAGGAGGAATAACAGGGCTCAAGGAAAGAGATCGCTGAGCTGAAGGTGAGATCTGGTATCCAGAGTATCCTGGGTGAAACAGGGGGCAGGCAGGAGGACGCATGAGTGGAACCATAGGGAGTGTCAGACAGTAAAAGGAGGAGGAAAAACATCAGTAGGAAAAGGAAAAGATGAGACAGCTCAAGGAGAGAAAAGCATTAATGCAAGGTGGAATGCAGTAGTGCTGCAGTTGTATCAGAAGGTGAGGTCACTGACTCCTAAATGAGGGAACTAGGTGAGGAAGGTAACAACAGATCGCTGTGGTGAAATATGGTAACCAAAGGTGTTTATTGTGCTATTAGGAGGTCATTTAGGCTGGTGGTTTGTGGTGATGGCATGACTTGATGGTTTATCATTTGACCCATTCAACATGAAAAAATGTCAAACTCATGTTAATCTGGCAGTGTGGGCACCTCTGCTGTAGGGCAGTAGCAGGCTGTAGAGATGGAACATACCTTTCGGGGGAAAAAATATTTTCAAAACATTTTTAAAAATCACATTCAGAAATTGTTACTTATGGGCAGGAGAGAGCATAGAGGGAGAGCATAGAACTGCATTCATTTTTCTTCTCCTTTAGGCTTCTCCCTGCTTTTTGAAATGAAACCTGAAAATAATTCAAAGCTCAGCAAAGGCATTTTTCTGCTTATTGAAACAATACTTTGACATATATCAAATCATTTTGGTCAAATCATTTTGACCAGTTTTAGAAAGAAACGAGTCAGCTTAAACTTGGACTGCTTCTCCCAAACAACTCCCAACCTATGTGATTTCATGCCATACTTCCATTCAGGGCTCAATCCCTGCCAAGCCCATCCCTTTCAAGAATCCTAAAGAAATGCCTGCGAGATTTGTGGCTGTACCCTGAGGTCTGGCAGACCCGAGTTATTCTGGATCCATATTAGAAGGTCTGAGACTGCAGGAACTCATGGACAGTGATTAACTGCCAGTCCACTCTCCTTCCAGTTGGGAAGAAGTTTTCCAAAGGGGAATGTAGCAAATTAGTCTCTTTGGATTGCTTTTCATAAACACAGCAAAAACGTATTTTTTCTCGCAACTAGCTTGGCAAAAGTGAGTGCCAACATTCTGCAGGAACTGAGTGGATCTTCTTCATGAGCTGTTTTGTATTACTGGGCCAAATCCTGGAAAGATTGTTCCATTTATATTCAGTCCTTGCTGGGGAAAATTCCCACCGAAGGCAATGCAGCAAATCTGTTCCAACTATAACAGCCTGAATCTGGCCAATGCAGTTACTCCATATTTACATGTGTGAAACTAAGAACAGATTTTGTTCCAAAATGCAAGTAAAGGCATTAGCAATTAACTCACTATTGCCCCTTATGTCTGTAGGTATGGCAGTGAATAAATTATGCAGATGCAGTTAAAACCATGCAAAGCTGTGATAAAAAGGGAGAACTGTCAGATTTCTCAGATGTTGCCCGAGAGCACTTAATTAATGCAAACAGCTGAAGGCATCTGCGGTTTTCTGTTTCACGTTCTTGCCTTACTCCTCCTGCCATTGAGGGAAGTGGCAGATAAATTACCCATGAAGCTATTACGTAAGTACCAGTAAGAGCCGGGGAATCGGGTTCTTCAGCGCTGTGCCGCGCGTCTCGCTAAGACCTGGGATCTGCTTTCGCTGGTGCGTTGGTCACGCTTGGTAGCGTTTGCTGAAGGTGAGCTCAGGTGCTGTCTGCCATAAAGCAGAGAAGTCATTTGCTCTTCTGATTCCTGATTTTCTGTTCTAGAGTCCACCAGTGGGCTAAGCCCTTTCCACGAACCCGTGGCAACCAAGACGGGCTGCGTCACTTCCAGTTCCCTGGAATATCTTGAAATCCAGCAGCCGCTTCCACGAACGCCCCGACTCCTCAAGAGACAGGATTCCCCGCAGCAAGAGCCCGCGAGGATTGGCGGCCAAGGGAAGGACTCTCCTCTGATCCTCAATATTGTTCATTCTTTCGAATCTGTTGACAGAGAGGACCAAATAGACCAAGTTTCCCCCTCTCATCAGTACCGCATTTTAGGCTCACCGATAAATTTTCCTTACAAAAGCTCAAGTGAAAGGACACTGTCCCCACTTTTCCAGCCAGGAAGTACCTCCCCTGCCAGAAGCCCCGTTCATCCCACCCAGGTCTCCTTCACGTATGACGAGAAAGCGAATCCGGGGAGGGATGAGGCCGTGTCCCCCACGCAGCTGGTCCCCAGCAACCCCCTGGGCAGCCCCAACTGCGTTAAAAGCCGCGGCAGGTTCCCCATGATGGGGATCGGACAGATGCTGCGCAAGAGGAACCAGAGCATGCAGTCGGCCAGCGACAAGCCGCTGGAAGCCAGGATGCCGCAGCTGCAGCAGATGAGCCCCACGCAGATCTCCTTCAACGCTGCGGAGGTCGTCAACGGCCAGTGCTGATCCCACGTGCCAGGGTTCGTGCTGCTGCTCTCTGGCACTTTTTCTGCTTTGAAGAAGAAGGGAAAGCCACAGACACGTTGCTGTCACTACATGATAGACCTACAGTGGTCCAGCTTAGAAAATCAGCGGTCCACGTGTAAGGAAGGGTTTGTCCTACGTATTAAAGTTGTTAGAAGAGGGCCCTGCTTGTGCTTTTAAGGAATATTAGCATTTGGCGTTTGACTGTACAGTGAAACAGGTCTCGAAAGAGCTACATGGATATGTATTTTCCCTGCTCTGAAGTAGTATTGCAGTAAGGTTCGTTGGAAGAACAGCGAGCATTAACAGCTGGAATGAGCAGTGTGGGGCACATGGTGCCATGGATGCTGGTCCCATCCAGGACCTGTGGTAAGACTGCCCTTGCTCCGTCCGTCTGTGCCGTGCAGTGGATCGTACGGACACAGGCGCTCGTATGGCTCAAGAAGCGGAAGAACTCAGAATACCATTTCCAAAATTAGCTTGCTACAAGCACTTCCAAGAAGGAAAAGGAAGTTTGTGGAAGCCTGAATAAAGACACGGGTGTCCAAGACATTCAGAGAAAGTGGGAGTATTCAAAGTCAAAGCAGATCTTACTGTTAATTACACAAAGTAGCTAATAGCGGAATAATTTTTTTTCTTAAGAAAAATGATAATTGAATAGGTGATGTGACTCAAAGGAAATACTATTATTTAAAAACAAATATCATCAAATGGAAACCTGCCCCACTGAAAGCCCGTCCCTTTCATATATATTGGCTTTGCAACTGGATGCTTTAGGCAGTAATCTGGATTGCAATACGCTGTGTTTAAATGATCCAGTCACCTCCAGTTTTTGTAGCTGTACTAGTTCCATGGCATTCTCACATGCAGGATTATCTTAGCCCCTATTATAGCAAAACAGCATTGGACATACTTGAAGGCTTTTCTGAGAGACTGCAGTGAATTAAAAAGACTTAATAAAGGACATATGAAGCAGTACCAATGCCATTTTATACTGCAAGGATGGTAATGCAGTGGTTACCAAAAATTAAGTATTGATATGAGCTGTGAATATTGACTTTCTTAAAAGGCAACATGTTCTGCATATTGGTCTTGTTTTTCTAAGTAAATCATACATCTGAGAAGCTGGTGATATTTTTCGGTTCTGTTTTTGTGTTTAAACTGTTTCTTATAAATTAGAAGGTTTAGCTAAAGTCTGTGCTTTTTGTTTGTCTGTGTTGTGCTTGCGTACGTATTTGGGTACATGGGACGTCTCGATGATGCTTCAAGGAATCTCTTTTCCAAGTGGGTTCCCCTTGACCACATATATTCTACTGCAGCCCACCCACTTAACGCCATTTCAAAAAATGAGGCAGAAGAGCTGTTGTCTTCGGGGATTGCTAATGGAATATCGGAATTTTGCGTCAAGATCATCTGTAGAAATCCAAGCCCTATTTTTATTGATATTATTGAAAGTAATTTTGTGGCCCCATTGCTGTCTTTTCTGTACAAATATTAAGAGTTTCTCCATTCCAGAAGCCTTCCTTGCAATTTCATGATACAAAGATTAGGGGAGGAAGAACACTAGCACAGATAGGTGAAACGTACCTAAAGCCCATAGTGGAGGGCATTTTTCCTGACTCCCGGTTTAGCAAGGGCCTTTTGCTGCAAGTTGTGAGAAATGAATTGGAGGATAATCAAAATACTGACAGAACAGATAGCTAATTTTGACTGCTTGCTGCCAAAAGTAGCAGCAGAGAGGCTGGGCCAAATGCCCCAGAGAGGGCCCGGCTCATCCCTGCAGCCGGGATCAGCAGCCCTCAAGCTCCTACCTAGGTGGTTCAGGTGGAGGAGTTCATGTGCTTCTTGTTGTACTCTTCTGTGTAGTGAGAATACCTGCTCCTGGGGCTGGTAAGCTCCCAGTAAGATTAAATACCTATAAAATCCCAGTATATTAAGAAAGACAAACCTAAAATACTTCTACTGATTTGAGAATTGAAACGTGTCATATTCTGTTTGTACAGAACACCTGTGTATCTCAGAAATCCGTTCTAGCTCTTCCTTTTATGTGAAAACATGAAAGTGTTTCTTTTTGTTCACACTAAGAACATGTTTGCATTGACAGGCTGGTGAGTGAGGACAACTGAAATACCGTGCATGCATCAGACTTGAATAGATGGCAGGTACTGACTTGAATTACAAACTCAGGTTTATTTGAAACCCACTAAAAGGTTGGGGGAGTCAGGAAAGAGACGTGTATTTTTTTTTTTTTTTGTATAAGAGTCAGAGAGAAAACAGAAATGTTAAATCTTTTATTATATTTATAGAGAATATATGAGTATTACACTGCTAAACCATAAACATGTATCCAGCTTAGACAGCAGCTATGTACAGTGAAACTGCAGTGACCATATAAGGGGCTTACTGAAATACAGTAGTGTAAATTCCAGAGGGAAAAATGTATTTGCTATCATTATTAAATATATGTACTTTTTAAATGAGATGGATTGCCATGGAGTGCTTACTTTGTTTGCCAGGTCACTGCCTAGCAAGACATATCTAAGTGTAAGAACAACCAGCAAAAGTGTGGCGAGATGTGACAAGAGGATCCCAGCACTTCACCTTCCCCCAGCAAAGGCTGGTCCTTTGGGTCTAGCAGCTGACTTGCCCATGAACCCCGTGAGAGCTAAAAAGCAGCTGGTTGCCACAGGGTGGGTTTTCCCCTTGCTTAGTATTGGCCCTTTTCAAGTTGCGTGTCATGTCTCAGCTCAGCATCCAAGCCCTCTTGGCCTCCCATGGAGGCAGAAAGTCTCCTGCACCTCTTCCTGCCTTAAAACAGAGGTCTCAAGTAGGAGTAAAGAGTGGCCCTTCAGCAGCACATAGCCATTCCCACCGATGAGGGAGGGAACGGAGTTGGCCAGTTGAGATGAGACATGTAGATTTGAGACAGCCAAGGGAGCCCCAGCCATAGTAAGTGACCCTGACACGACAGCACTGGGCAATATCAGCCGTGTCCTCTGCACCTCTACAGTTGATGACTCCAGGTTGCTGGGATTACTCCCACCTTAGCTAAATTTAGCACAACCATGCAGACTGGTGAGCAGCCTTGGGATTCCATTTCGAGCATTTCTGTTGTTGATCCAATAATATTTTTATTTAGTGTTTCTTCCTCCTCCTACCTTTTCAAAAATATATTTCTTAAAGAGAGTGATCTGAACATCTCCAAAATCAATTGAAGTTTCTTCCTGGTGTTCCCGAGAGGCTTGGCACCAAGCCCGTGCTGACCGTATTTGATAGATCCAAAATACACTGTACATTTCAGGTTGTGCCTCGGTTGAAGATTGCATTTCTGGCTTCAGGTTCAAGCTGAAGGCAGAGTGATTTTGTAGGGGCTTTGGGGGATATATTTGTATGCAGAATCCAATGGCATCAGTGGGCCAACTGTGGATCGCCTAAAGAGGATTTTCCAAACTAAGTGGTCACTAGGCAGCAGTTCAGGAACCATGGTAAGAAACTAAGTTTGTCCTGTCTCTTCTACCTGGAAAAGTAGGTTTCAAACTTATTCAGCAAAACAGAGAACATGATTTACCATCTCTTGCTGAAGGTGTTGATTTTTGTATTTGTTCCGTAAACGAGCAGGTAAAAAAAAAAAAAGACTCAGAATATCGAAGTTCACAAATCCTATAAGTAACCGAAGGTTACTTCCATGCTTTTGCAGTTGACCTCACTCTCTCTTTTCCACAATATCCCTTAGTACGTAGCTGTCAAAGGATGGGGTCGGGTTTTTGGGAAACTCATAAGTCTCCAGCAGGCCAGTAAGCGGGTTTGCCAGCAATTCCTTGGGAGCAGCTAAGCACAAATCTTCCCTGCACATCAAAGTGTCTGTGCCTAATCAAGGAGGAGAAGGGGGAGAGAGAGCAAGCTTGGTAGAAGAGCCGTGAAAGACTTTATGTCGGTAGCAGAGCTCCAGGCTGTCCCATTAAGACACTCAACGTTGCTCGCTCTAAGGTTCCTGCTTGCAACAGGGTGTTTTAGCACGTACGAGTGCGTAACCTCCACATCTGGTGTGCAGAACAGCTCCTGTCCAAGAAGACCATGGCCCTTGGGTTGTTCACTAGTGATAAAGCTTAAAACCTCATGGTTTCAATCAGCCCAAGCTGACTGGTGAGATTGGTAAGATACCGAGCCTTGCTCATAAAGCACCAATTTCAGGGTAGCTTTTCCTGCGTGCAGAGGTTCTGAATCCCAGCGCCTGCCTCTTCCCTCCCTTTTCAATACCGAGTGCCCCAAAATGGTTAACTTCTGCCCTTCCCTCGCACGCTGACTCTGGAGCATAATGAACCCAAGTACAGCATCGAGGCCCATTTTTCCCCTTAAAACGTTATCTCAGCTCCGCGGAAGGCGAGGTACAAACCCACTCACTGCAGAAACACAACTGTGTGCCGCAAATGCATTAATAGGTGTGATGGCTCCGGCTTTCCTGTGGGCTGCCGGCCTCCTGGCTTCAAGAGCTCCTTCGGGCCAGGGTCACATGGGAGTAATCTGGAGGAACACCTGGAGCCTGTTCAATTCCATGGCACTGCTTTCCAACAAACATGCTCCTTTGGAAGTAAATGAGTGTTTTATTTATAGCAGCTTTTCAGACAGAGGTTGCTTAAGCATTTGATTCTGAGGACATATCCATGGGCATATATTTCCTTGGACATATTCGCATTGCATGGAATTGTCTTTCCCAAAGATGACTTGTAGGTGTATGTAGGAGGAAGAGAGCTTAAGTCATTTTGAGTCTCTTAAATCTTTGACAGCAGGAGGTCCATCTAATATCAGTCTTTTTATTATAGAAGTACATGCAATTCACAACTGTTAGAAACAAAGGGTGTCAGGATAGGACGTAAAATCAAATCTGGAACTTATTTGGGTTCCCCTGCTGTGTGGCTACTAACACCATGGCAGCAGTATACCCAAGAGAGAAGTAATAAGAGTTTTACTGATTAGAGTTGTTCAACTTACTTTGAAATGTTGGTAATTTTTTAAAACAAGAATACTGCATTTTTGAGATGTATATCATAAAGAAATGTGTTTATTAATGTGCAAGTGAATACCACTCTTCCACTTAACTAATGTACAAATCATTGTATTCCTTGTAAGCAGCAAATTCATACAATCTAAAACTAAGCAAAGGAGACCCATAAGGGTTTTTTTGTTTGTTTGTTTTCTTTTCTTTTTCTTTTCTTTTTTTTTTTTTTCCAAAAATAGTTTTTTTTTTTCCACTGTCATGGTTTGAGGTAGAAGTATTGCTTTGTACTTACTGCCGAGGACTGGCTGTTGGATAAATAGGGATCCGCTCCCCCCCCATACCTTTCTACTCCCCAGATATTCAATGTTTTTGACTTGCCTATAAGTGAATTTGCACTCACGTTTCCTGTGCACCTGACAGCGTCTATAATCCTTATATATCTTTATATATCCTCATATATGTCCTTCTCTACTCTGCTGGCGGACTTCATTTCAGTTTGGTCAGAATCCTTCTGCGCTGCTAAGGCCGGGTCCGGGGGCTCAGAAAGGAAATGTAGACAGACGTTTGCCAGGACCGGGGTCGTCCTCAGCCGTGGGGATGTTACTACCGTGGTGTGGAAAACACTGGTGGGAAACAATCTCGGGGGAATGAAAAAGTCCATTTGCTCCACGTGTCTTCTGAATGGAGCCAGTTCAGGTTTCTATCCCAATAGAAAACTTGTTAAACCGGTGCTCAAGTCTTCCAAGCCCTGCAGAGGCCACCAATTTGTTATGGTTTATGGATTAATTAGATTTTACTTTAAACCCCAGGGCTAGGGTTAAATACTTCAAGGTATTTTTTTACTGATGGCCTTAAGGCTTACCTTCTTAAAAACCAAGCATGATGCAAACCTTATTTAGTTACTTAAGCATGTGGTGAAAGTGCAAGCTACAAAGTCAGCTCTTATTTATAAAATGGACAACGCGGTGGGTGTTGCAGCCCATGTCTTAGTGTCACAGCTGCTTTGTCAAGGGCATTTGAGAGCGAGAGAAGGGAAAAGGAAGGAGCCTCTTTCCTCTGCTCAATGGACAGCGATGGCAGCGGGAGTCAGTCCTGGGAAGCAGACGAGGCCAAGGAGGCTGGTGGTGGCCAGGGAAGCAGCTCTCTGATGAGGCTTCCCTGCTCCGGTGCCGCGTGGCTAAAACCAGCCTTGGAGCAAGCAGGTCTCCTTTATGCTTTCCGGTGGAAAATATGTGGCACATGCTTCAGACGGTGTGTTTTGTGGGAAGAAAGTGCAGCAAGAGCTCGCTGAAGGCAGCAGACAAGGCTGCAAAGGCACAGAGGAGCATTTCCTCCCAAGGAATGAGGAGCTGCTCCTGCCAGCGTGGGCGATGACGGTGCTTACCGTCAAGGCGAGCGGATCAGCGATGCCTCGGGGGCACCGGGGGCAAACGGAGCCTGGGAAACACCGCAGGAAGAGTTAATAAGTGACCCTTCCCTCAGAGACAAGTGTCCTGAAGGGAAAGGAGAGAAGACTTCATTTGCTGACCTGCACAAACGATCACAGGGTAAAATCCGCTGTGCTGGATGCCAGGCTTATTAGCACGGAGCAGCCTTAGGAGTTCGTCTCTGTCGTTTAGGCTCGTTTTGTGCAGTACGTGGGAAAACCTAACTTGAGCCTTCACTTCTGCTGCAGACTGTTGCTCATGAGTGAATCCCGTGTCTCTGCTTGTGGTTACCTGCAGCAAAGCACGGCAGAAACCACCTTAGCAGAGACAGTCACGTTTTGCTTCCTCCTGAAGTTACTGCACTAATTATTAACTCAAAAGGAAAGAAAGAAAGAAAAGAGTGGCAGAGAGAAGAAATTGAGTAAATGAGGGGAGATTCTCCCAGAGTTTAAACAACTCGAAATCCAGGCTGCCTGTGGGTCATCCCTCCCTTTCCTCTCTTGCCTCCACCCCTCAAAAAATAGCTGAGATAGCAGAAAAATAATTGTGTGATTTGCTGGGCTGGTGCTCAGCTAGGTCAACTCCCTGAACTCAGCTACTTTCTTGAGGCAAATATGGAGAGGGGAATGTGCAGGGAGGGTGCAGGGTACCTGCAAGACGGCAGTCCAGGGCCAGGCATGTGGCCAATGCAGTGCCCTGCAGAGCTGCACCCTCGCGAAGTTTCCCTCCAGGAGGGACCTTTCCGGAGAGCTGACGAGTTTCTTCCAAGCAAATCTCACCAGCCCTTCCTGCACATGGCCCCAGAGGCAGGGAAACCTCTGCAGCCCTGGCAAGAGGGAATCAGGAGCCGCCGAGCTCATGCGAAGGTGCAATCATGGTTACCAGGAGTGGAGCCACACGTGGTGACAGCGACGACAGGCTCCCAGCGCTTCCACTGACCCGAATCTCTCGCACGCAAATCTGGATGGTTTCGCTGCTACTAACATTTCTGCAGCCCTGAGGCTCTGACAGCGGCTACGCTGCAGCTAAACTACATGGCTGGGTGCAAAGCCCATGTGATAAAATGCTGACACTTGGACAACGAAAGCTTTTTTCTTCCTTTTTTTTCAGAATACGAAGCTGCCGAAATAATCTGTGTCCTAGACAACACTCTGCAGCTAAGATAATTTCCTGTGTGGAATTAGGGCTAAATAATTATAATTTAGTCACCTTTTCCGTAATGAGCAGTACAACACCACCCCCACCCCCCTCCCCCATCCCAAAAAAAAAGTAGAGACTGCACAGAAATGTGGAAAAGTGCAGGGGGAGGAACCTCATTTTTTTGTATCACAGTGCTGATTGCAGCACTAAAGAAAGTCAGCTTCTGCCTCACCAGCTGCTCTGGGCTTCTGCTAGGCCACTTTTGATGACTGGACAACTTTATTCTGAAGGGCTGTGTAGCAGGGCAAACTTTCTGGGGCCACCCCAGCACCAGGGGCATATGGCCCACGTGTTGAGGACATGGATTTAGATAAAATCGGAATGCATCTGCTCCTCTTCCCCAAACTGAAGTCAGCTCTAACATTTCCCCTTCCTGAGCTTTGAAAATAGACGGAATGGGTGCTTTTGAAATCATGCCTCATCATTCCCAGCAGCTGCGTTTGGGGTTTTTCTTCTGAGGCAGCAAACCTTTCTGTACTTGCTACTTGGTACCGGGAACATGCAGTTTTGGGGGCTGGAGCAACACCCAAAGGGAGCGCAGGGAGCGAGAATGGGAGCTCCCTGCCGGGGAGCACTGCCCGTACATGGGCTCTGTCCCGGCTCACGCAGAGCGGCTGCAGAGCTGGCTGAACCCACGCAGAGCCGCGGGTGTCCCTAAGGGCTCCGTGGGGCAGACACGAGAGGGTGGGCTCAGCAGTGTCCCTTTTGGGAGGTATTCGTACACTCCTAGAGCCAAAACTGGTCTACGGGGCTGGTATATATATTTCAGTGCATCTGACCTAACAAGAAAGCACTTGGAAGAGGATGTGGTGGCAATGATTTGAGGTCTGAACGTGTTGTCTTTACTGCACAGCTGTGATAATGGTACTGTGGTGAAGCAGAGCCACAGAGAAGGGCTCAGTGTCTTGTGCATTACAAGGACAACATGCTACCATGCCGCTAGAGCCCCTTGCACAGCACTTCACTTAAATATTTCATCCGCGAATGCATCTGGATCTGGCCCCCGTGTCCTTTTTGCAGCAGCTGGGCGAGGACGTAAACCTTTGGCTGCATGGGGAGCTCACGTGGAGCCGTGCTGACGGCTTTGCGGCGGCACCACCTGCTCAGAAGCGCTGCTCTCGCATTCCTGGCGTACCTCTGGATGCACTTACTCATCACTGCTGTTTTGCAGAGCGCCTGTCAGGTTGTGGATTCAGTTGCTCCAAGGTTGCTGAAACAGAGAGGATTCAACTGCACAAACGTGTGCAGCATCATCCACGGCTGTCATTCCTCCTCTGGGGGGCTGGATGGGACTCACTGAGGGTCCAGGGCTTTCTGGGTGAGTTCACGAAGCCGTGCTTCATGGAGCTGACTCCTGCTCCGACAAATCCCAAGGATTCCCACTGTTCCCTTCTGCTCAGAGCTGCACTCTCTTCCAAGTGGAAAAGATGACATATTTAGGTCTGCTCTCCAGAAGCTCTCTTTAAACAACTTACAGCTGATTGCAGTCCCCCAGTTTGCCTGTGCTGAGGCACTGGGGAAGGAGCCACGTGTCTGTGGTTCACACTAATCCCAGCTCCAGGACACGTTGGTGCAGGGCTTTGCAGAGCTGCACTCTGTCCACAGCACTGCTCGTGCCGGGGCGATGGGCAGAGCCAGAAGATACCCAGGCTCCTGCTTCTGATGGGAGAGCTGGGCAGCAGATGGCCCAGGGCTGTGATTAGAGCAGGTAACGCTCTTACCAGGGCTCAAAGTGGCAGCAGTTTCCCCCGCCCCCTCTCAGTTTTCCTCCTGGGCTGCATTCTTGCTTTCGGGTTTGTTTGCGTGAGGACGTGCTGCTGCCCCGGGGCCCAGATGCACCTTGGCTGCTGAAAGGCGTAGGGTTTCACTCTGCACGTGCTCTCTGGCTGTCTGCATTCTCATCCAAACCCTAAGGGGAGCCCCGGCGTAGGAAGCTGAATTCCACATGCACCCATCCCCGGAGATGTGCCTTGGGGCCCCCACAGCTCCTGCTGCTCCTCTGCCTTCTGGGGTGAACCCTGCACTGCGCAGCTCCAGATACAGGACAGGACGTGGGGTTCAAGTCTTCTGTAGCATGGGAAGTCAGAGACCTCCTGTGTGAATCCAAATTGAACCCTTCTCCTAACAAAGGGACCAGGACTCCTCCTGCTCCCATCCAAGACAGAGACCTGACCCCTGTGAGGCAGGCTCTGCCCCTTTGGAAAATCCCATCACAGCACCTGGTCTGTACACTTGGCTTTATAGCTGGCAGGGAAAACCTCTCTTTGCCTTCAGCCACTGCATACCAGCACAGAGGGGAGAAAAAAAAAAAAAAAAAAAAAAAAAAAAAAAAAAAAAAAAAGTATTTCCTCAGAGCCCCACAGCACCTGTTGCGTAGTGCTCAGCTGAAATACTAATCCCAAATTGGTGACTTTGCAGCAGTCTCCATAGTGATTAATTGTAACTCCGCAGACAGGGCATTATGACTTGGCAAAGGAAATCAGATGCAGAAGCAGAAGGACTCCCTGATTATAGAAGAAAAAATGGGGGCAGACACATTTCATTCAGTGTGTCTGCTCTGTGTTATCCTTGCCGCATCTCGGTCTGCTCAGGTCTGCGGAAGGAGCTGAGACAACTGAGCACAAGGCAGGACACGGACACGGAGACGGAAAATTCCCTCCGTAACCCAAACGAATGATTTCATGCAAGATGGCACTTCAGCAGTTCTCCCTGCCTACTGCACCTGATCCAAATGCATAAGTGATGAGAAGGCACAGGCTGACAGCACACGAGGATGAAAATCCTCGTGGCATCCACTGAAGCGTGTGCTGAGCCTTCGCTCCTGAAAAAACAAGATCCGAAATCCACCTGGGGCCATTGGCTGGGGATTGGAGGGGGTTATCTTCTTGCTACAATGATTTAGGTATGGTCAAGAGGAAAAAAGATGCCCTAAAGAAATGTACCCTCCAGTTTCATCTTTGCAGGCTGCATTCTGGGAGTCTAGCATCTGACTGCTCAGACAACTGTGCTTCTTTCCAAATCCTCAGCTCCTCTGAATATTTTTGGTTTCTCAAACCGTTGTTGCCAAAAATGCAGCTTTCATGGACAGTGTCATCTTTACAGAGCCCTGTCTCATTTATTCAGTTACCTGCAGTCCTTTTTGAACGAAAACACCAAATCCTCAGCACACAGCCAGATTAGAAAACCGATTAGTTACCTGTGCATCCCATTTTAGAAGTGTAGGATTATATGGCAATTACAGAGGATCTGACTCAGTCGATTTAAGGAGATGCTGACAGCTGGGAAATAATTTTTACAAGTATTTTACACTGAATGTCCTTGCCCAAATCCTTTCAGGCACGTAAGTGAAATTTCAAGGGTGGTCCCCGAAACCCACGGCGTTTGTATTCCGTGCTCCGGTGATCCGGAGGGAGGGAGTCAAACTGCTGACGGCTGCACTTGTCATTCTGGTTCTTAAGCCCCCGGCAGCACCATGGTGACGGCGCTGCCTGAGCCCAGGTGCTGACCTGGAAACGAGCTACAGCCCTGCATGCTCTTTCACCTTTAAGAGGAAAAGTAACCGATGCTCTGGCGCTGCCACCTTGTCTTCAGAGCTGTAAAGATCTTTCAGCTGCAGAGGGGGGGGTTAGTAACTATTAATGTACCTGTGGGGTTGCAATCATGTATTCATGCATTTTTTCTATACCCCACTCTTATTGTACATTAATATATGACTGTAGCTTACAGGTGGCATGTGCAGTAGGTAAGGAATCTGCAGGAGAGGCCTGCAATCCGCTACCATGTGGACCAATGTGCCAGGTGGGAGTGGGCCAGCTGGTTCGCAAATATTTTTGGCCATTTTCTGCCCCACAGGGTGCATCCCTGTCTTCTCCAGTCATGTCTGTACTGCTGGCCAAACTCAGCTGCAGTTGGCAGGATGTCAAAAGTCTATGTGTTTCATGAGAAGGTGCAGCAAGGTAGAGGAGGCTGCAAGGAGACGAAAGGCTGCTGGTTGCACTCAACTCATAACAGCAGCCGAGCATCTGCTCGAGACACAGGTGCTGTGAGTGCAGCCATGGGAAAGCTTCAGTCAAAGCCCACACGTGCCCTGTTGGACTCCAGAGGCTCTGTTAGGTCAGTGTGGAGCAGACCGTGCTTAGTTAGTCCCTCTGCCCACCAAACTACTTTTTCCTTTTCTTTCACACAATGCCCCAAGTGCCATTTTTAAAATGCAACCAGCTCCTTTCAACTGGCAGCTAAGTTTGCCTTCTTGATCCTTCTCAAGTTCCAGGCAAGCACCGTGATGACAGCACAACCCAGGCTCATGCATGGATGGGAGGGATGATACATATGTGCTCCTTCACCTAAGGTGCCTAAGGCTTGCCTGTTCCAGTCTCCTGATCTGTCCAAATCCCTGCCCCCTGTACTGCCAAATGTCCACATAATTCTCATTTCCTTTTCTGAGGACTTGGAAACTGCCTTGAAGGATGTTATTTTGTGAGGACATCTCTTTATGAGAAAGGGGCAAGGCGGAGCTAATTATTTAAGCTCTGGGTTTTAATGGAGAGAAGAACTAAAAGCATTGGTGGGAAGCTGTGGTGTGTAGTGCTGCGGCAAAGGTCTCCGTTGGTGGGAGACCGCACAAGTCAAAATGTGGCCCACAGAAGCCTGGTGCCCTTGGGCGAGTGAGGTGAAGGTAGGAGACGCAGATGAAGGGCAATGTTGTTCCTGTAGCCTCTGAAATCTGCCTTCCCCACGTCCTACTCTTTGCATTTTTGATAGAGGAGTGTTTAGACCTTTGGAGATTGTTCGTTCCTTTTTTTTTTTTTTTTAATTTTGCATTCAAGTTCTTAAAACCCTTGTGACCACCTTTCTGTATTCGCTCTAACCTATATTTATTTGTAAAATCTGTACCCTGGGGATCAAATAGCAATGGGTCTGCAAAATCCATCCTCATCAGGTGTTATTTTCTTCTGGTGGGGGGGGGCATGCTTTTCATCATCATGGAAGGTAGTAGAAGATCAAATCTAACTGATGTCTTCTCTGTTGTTCATCCAGCCCATAACTCAGATGCATATTTTGATGTTGACCAGCACAGGCTACAGGAGAAGCTTATAACTTCTGCATCGAAGGAGCCGAATTTAGCTCATTAAATTAAACAGTGAAGCCTCCTTCCCCAGTCAATGGGGAGAGGCAGGCTCCAGCTCTGATTCAGCTGCTGGAGGAGCATGACTGAAGTGAACTGGATTGCTCCTTGGAAGGAGCCGATCTGTCTCCGTTGACTGAGGGGGGTGGCTGAGTGCCTCCATATATACCTTCAGAGAAGTTACAGCTTCTGTTAAAAACTGCCTCTTTAGCAACGTTGAGTCAAGTCGCTCGGCTCCTATTCAGCAGGCCAGGGCCAGGGCTGCTGCTTTGCTCCCCGTATCAACTCTTGTTGCATAAACAGTCTCAAAATAGCCTATCTCCTGAAGAGAAGCTCTTTCAAAGGTGGAATGCTTGAACAGAGGACAACAGGAAGGGGTAGAAATAAGAATCTTTCCTTATCTTTCAGTAGCTTTTTCTTTGCAGGAGGTGGGACTTGTAAGGCAAGATTGCAAATAAGGATTAAAGACAAGGTCTAAACAGAAGGACAGAAACTGTATTTCTCAAGAAGGGGATGTCATAGCACGACTTGGATGAGAAAGTGAGAAACCAAAAACATTTCTTTGCACACAGGAGATCAGATAACTTTAAAAAACAAACAAAACAGAAGAAAACAAAAAAACAGAAAAGTATCATAAAAATGTACGAACATTCCAGAAAAGTTTTTCTCCAAAACCGTGTCTGAGAATGCTTAGATATATTAACTCCATCAGCATATGCCTGTGCTCTTCCCCATAGGCATCTTCTGTGGCAGAACGGTTAGGTTCCTCCCCCAGTACTGGAGCCCCAAACATCTGAAACCCATAATCCCTCCCTGCCCCTTCTTGTAGAAGGTGGCTGCATATGCATTGAATGCCAGCCATCACGCTGCTTTGCAACAACTGAAGAGAACAGCATGGGATTTACAGGGCAATAAACATCCAGCTGGCACATTTTGCTCCTGTGAAGTGTCAGATTGATGACCCTGGGAGAGCACTGTTTTATGGGAGTCATTCCCAAAGAATGAATCCAAATATACCAGGAGATCTCTTGCCCTCCAAACAGTATTTTGATACCAGTCCCTGGGGGGTCTGGCATCTACAAGTGGTGAGTCTCAGTGTTTTGGGCTGCAGGATCGTTCTCCCTCAAATCAGAGTGATGGGCACTTGAGAAAAAAAAAAAAAAAAAAAGAGGAAAAGCAGCAAAAAAATAAAAGTATCTTAGCCTTAATCCTCATCTGAAGGATACTGGTGATGCTTCACTGAACTCAATGGATGTAAGATAACTTACAGCTCTCCACAGTAATAAGCTAGCAGATCTGATGTCAGGTCCAAATTCTAACCCGGACTCAAACATTGGACATTTTGATTTTTTTTTAACTCTTAGAAAATAGCATAAAAATGGGTTAAATAAAGAATAAGTATTAGCAATGGCTTTTTTTTTTTTTTTTTTTAATAAGGAAGGACAATGCTTTTTCTATCCTTTTTGCCTCTAAGCTGATGCTAACCATTTCAGTGGTTGTGTTGGTCTATGTACTACTTGAAGATGGAAGGATTACTCTCATCACGTGTGTGTGGCATCACAAGACATGGCAGGAACCCTGACCGCCAGAGGCTGGTGTTGCTATTTACAATAAGTGTGGGTGTTTTTCTGTCTCTAAATCAGTTACCAAAATGCCTGTGGGAATGCTAGTCTCCACAGGATTTGAGGAAGTTGCTTGATTACCTTTTTTCCTTTTTTTCCCCCCATAATTTGTGCAAATGAGAAACATAACTCTAGATCTCAAAGCTCAAGAAGTGCCGGGATGCCTTAGCTAAGAGAAGGAAATGTTGATTGTTGTGTCAGTTGGTAGTGATACAACCCCCTTCACTTGCATGCATGGAGGGGCTTGGGGAGGAGTAAAAGGGGGACACAAAAGGCGGGAGGAGGAGGAATCTGGGCTGTAGCAGCCGTGCTTGTCTGTAGCAGGCAACCTTAAGAGAAGAAGAATGGTCACGGGCTGTAAAATTGCTCCAAATGAAAAGCAGACTGCTAGAAAGCCAAAATCCAAGAAAATGCTTGGACAGCCAGAGCAGGGAGAGGAGAGTTACTGCTCTGTTGCTAGGTGATAGATCTGTTATCATGCTAATGACAATAAAGGATGATACTGGTACCAATAAAGCATCTTTCATCTGAGAATTACCAAGCGTTCTCTGAACAACTAGGCAGTATTATTACCATTTTCCAGAGACACAGACAGAGATGAATTGATTTGCCAAAGGTCACCTAAAGCAGCACTGATGGATTTCAGCATAAGAAATTGTCCTAATTTAGTTCCATTGGGCCAATGACTGTCATAAAAACCTCTCTTTGCAAGCAACCCCTCCTCCCTCACCTCATCAATCACTCCATGTCCCTCTTTCGTGAAGGGACACTCTCCTGTCTTGTTTGTATTTCTTATCTTGCTTAGATTACAAGATCTTTTAGGCTAGGAGCATAGTTTACCAAGGATTGTGAAGGGCAGAGCAAATGCACATTTGTTGATTTGTGACTGTGTGAGCAAGTAAAGCATATATGGCCCAGCAGGGGTGAAATAAAAGATGAAACTGCATTACGAACCCACAGTGGCCCAGGATGGGAGGTGGCAGCGGGCCGCTGCACATTCTCCATCAGCAGGCTGTGGTACCTGCTGCCTTGAGGTTGATATGAGCTCTCCTTGCTGATGAGTGAGGGGGTCTCTGCCAGCTGTGGGTCAGGAAGGTTACTGCCTCCTCACCATTTTTTTCAGTGTGTTGAGCTCCCCCAAGTACACAGTGGCTTTTACTTTGGTCATAGGACCAAGAGTCCTATGTGCATGACGTTGCACATTCTCTTCCTCTTGTGCTTGGAAGGAAAAAGACTGTGATAGGCCTGGAAGTTTCAAATAAGTTAATTATAACTTGCTTGCCTCCACTTGCTGTCTTATGAGAGCAAATTGTGCTAAGCACCCACTTCTCCCAAATACTCTAATTGGGAAATGTCCAAGTAGCTTTGCACTGACAGCATTTAATGTGACTTCAGGGTGAAGGGCTCCTAGGTTGTTCCTCCGCTGTTAATTAGTGCTAGACAATTACCAGCCCCACAGCCCATGAATTGCCAGCAGACTGTTTTCAGAACAATGCAAATATTCCTCTACCCACAGAACAGCATCTCTCCCTGACTACTGCCGTTAGCAAGAGACACGGCTTTTCTCAATACTTGGGCTCCTTCTGCATGAATCAGTAAGGCGTGATGAGTCAGGCACGCTTTTTCTATCATTGTTTCCCTGCAGAGATCGTGAGGGAAACACAGGCAAACCGAAATTCTAGCACTTGCAAGAAAATAGCATTTCTGATTTCCATTTGAAGAACAGAATTTCCATGATGACAAAGAGCAGTCTCCAACTTCTTGATGAGCTGATGTAGTCTAGCAGGACAGCAAGGTTAGAAACACAGGGTATGCCTACATTAGCAATTTTATTCTGAGTCATTGCTCCTTCACGGGGCTGTGCTATATATATCTTCTAGCAAGTGCTTCCTGTGGCTCTTCTAAAGGTACAACCCCCATATAGGTATAGGCAGCACCTATATCTCTAGGCATTCTAGGTTCTCAAAGGCCTGAAAATCAGGCTTTCATTATCTTTCTTTCCCTTTTTTCATATGTAAAAGGGAGACAGGTCTCATTTATCTCTCACTGTCACTGTGAAAATTTAGCTAATCCTTCTTCAATACAACAGAGATGTAAATCACTATATGCAGTAGGTGCTAAGTGTTTTAATGACTCTTCTCTCTTGTTTTTCCAAGCTCTCAGAGTCTTGGCAAGTTTCCCGATTGTCATAAGAATTTCAGCGCAGGAGGACACAGCCCCAGAGCAGTTCATGGGCAGGAGCCACACAGCAGCTTTCTGGATTTTGTTTGCGTTTTGTGAAAAACCAAGACAATTGAATACCTTAAGGTATGTCTGTAAAATGGATCCTACCAGTGCTGTAAATCCTCCTAATTGATGTAAGGCTGCCTCTGACTAGCCTCTGACACTAGCCACCAGTCCAGCAAAATATTCATGTATTATAGTCACATTTAAGGGTAGCTATGTGCTTTACTGGTTTGGGACTGTTTTCTCGCTCCATGGGAAAAAGACAAGTGAAAATGGGAACTTGTCTGTTTTTTGGATGAATGCATACTCTGGCCAGGCAGGAGTGTTAGGAGCAGGACCAGCTAAGGAAAACCCTGCTGGCAGCCTCGTGCCATTCACAGAGTAAGTGCTACTCATAATCTTCATGTTATGCTTGAGCCTGGCTTGCAGGGAGCCTAAATGCCCTGCATATCATTAGTTTCTTCCAAAAGATGGAGATGCCAGATGGATGGGTAAAGTTAACTCTGCCCAGGGCATTCTGAAATGTCCCTGCATTTTTCTTCTCTGTGTGACTGTTAAATTCTGCAGAGAGCAGCCACAAATGGATGTGGACTTTTTGGTGATCTGTCTCTTCTTCTCCTAAGCTTCAAGGTCTTGCTGTCCCTATGGACAGGCTGCAAGCTGCAGGGGTTAAAGAAGGCTGTATTTTAATCAGTGAATCTGGTGAGATGTAGCACCTGCTCTGTTCAGTCTCTTCTCCTGGCAGCCTCCTGACTCTTGGCCTCTTGGTTACCTTGACTGACAGTGCAATCACCTCCCTCAGCCCTAACCCTTTAGACAAGGCACCCAAACATGATGAAAAATACTCCACAGTCAAGATCTATTTTCAGTTCACACTTCTCTGAGGCCATCACTTTTTGACCCAGTGCAAAAGGCACATCCAGACTTTCTCCATCACCCAGCCTTAGCCCTAACCCCAGTGAGTGGCTTGGACAAGGACAACAGATAAAAGACCAAAGAAAAAGTAACTTGCAGCCTTGGTCTCCTGGCAGCACACACATCCCTTGGGCAGCCTCTTCCCTGCCCCGTTTCAATGACACCTTCAGGCTTTCACTCCCAACCCAAACACCAGCGCTAAAGGTAATTTTAGACAAAGGTCAGTTTTTGGACAAAGTGCCCCAGACGTAGTCTGTATGAAAAACATCTTGCGGATAAGCTCTTTTGGTACTGAATGCTTCCCTTGGGAAGAAATCTTTTTCCTGAACCATGAGAACTGTACCTCCAAAATACCTCTTTGTCTCAGGTCTAATCTTAACCCTTATCATATATGTACACCAAACTTAGGACAAGGTCACCTAGACAAAGCTCATAAGAAAAATACCTGACAGCCAAGTATCTTAGCAGCCCACACCTCCCTTGCATTGTTCCTTTCCATTCCCATGAGAATTGCGTCTCTGTGATATCTCTATGCTATCTGTCAGTGTAAACCCTAATGACAAACCTAATGACAATGGGACCCAAACAATTCCCAAATGAAAGTATCTGACAGAGAAGCTCTCCTGGCAGTCCACGTTTCCCCTTCCATCTGCATGTCAGCTGAACCTCATGGATGTTTATCTCTCTCAGCCTCTCTAAACCCAAAATCTTGTCCTAACTCTAATGCTAATTGATGACCTCTGCACAAGACATAGTCAAGATGAAAAATGTCTCACAGCCAAGCTCTCTTTGCAGCCCTTGGCCATTCCTTTGGGCAGCTCCCTTCCAGTCTCTCACCAGCTGTACATCCAGGCTTGTTTTGTATCTCCAGCTTTTCTACGGGCTTGATTTTCTCCTTGACCCGCCTTGCTTTCTTCTGTGGTGCATTGCAGTGATGGCTTTGGGATTTTTTACTACTGATGTTCATTTTTTTCTACAAATACAGAGCACAATTCCACAAGAAGATTAAACAGTCTGTCTACATTTCTGAATCTGCATGTAGTATTTGGTCTTTTGTGCCACTGAGGCTCTGGGCAACTTGGCCCAGCCTTTCTCTTCCACTGGTACATTTCCAGTATTTTAGCTGAAATATATATCTGTCATCAGCTGAATCTGAAGTTTCATACTACTATTATGTTCAATGCAAAGCTACATATTCTTTTTTAAGGTGTAACCACTGAAATGAAAGGATAGGACTATCATCTCCTCAGTGCAAGCCTATGTGTGTAAAGCAACCCTGAACCTGGCTTAGCCAATGAGGGTTCATTGCCTTCCAAGCTTGTTGTTTGAGACTGCTTTGAAAACAGAGGCAGGGAGGAAATGAGACAACAGTGAAGCCTTGGCCTGGATATTTCAAAGTGTCATAAGTCTCCTTACTCAGCTGATCTCCACGCTCCTATTGGCACAGTCAAAGAGCAGTCTTGATCTGGAACAGCTTATTCTGAAATGATCTAGGCCATGGCAGTGTTTATAAACACTTACTCCCTTGGTTCAGGTCTGTGCATCTTTAGAGGTAGGATTTTACGGAAGTGTCCTCCATGGTTCTGTGATGAGTAACAGGGATGAGCAGGTTTTGGGACTCCTGGCTTTTTACTTTGGGATGATTGCACAAGGTGCGGGAAAGAGTTAAAGAGCCTGAAGTGAGATTACTGTTTGTTTAAACATTTGGAAAGAAACACTGACAGAAAATAAAAGTAACCAGGAATGTGTCTGTCCTAGAAGACCTGTGAGACATTTGCTTACTACTTTAATATGTTATGTCAGTTACTGGATTGCCTGGAAGCCATAGTCAGGGACCAGGTAGGAATTTATGCCAAGTGCTATGCAAATATGTAATATGAAGATGGCTCTTCTTCCAAAGGTACTGCAGTCTAAGGCAGACATGTGGGGAAGACAAGGTAACAAGGAGTTAATTTGGCTTGTTGTGATGTTCTCAGCATCCAGTGTCCAGGAGCTTTGTCTCGTTTTTACAGGCCCCACAGAAAAGGAGCATTTACGGGGTGGGTGTTGAAGGAAAAGGCTAAATGAGTTTTACAGGTGCTTCCAGGGAATTTCCCCTCAAGTACAATGGGCAGCACAGCAGGGGAATCAAGGCAGGGCCGGAATGTTGATGTAACACAGCTCTTCTCCTGGGATCCTTAGAGATGGGACTTGCTCCATCAGCACCCAAAGCAAGGCAGGAGGCTTGGCAAGGGGCACCCAGCACCTCCTTGTGCGTGACGTGGTAAAGGAGGGAGAGCCACTCGTGGCAGGCAAGGGGAGGCACGGCCAGAGGGTGGGCTAGATAGGCCCATCTCCCCGGCCCTCCCCACGGCCGTGTAATATTTCAGTCTGCTTTGCATCAAACAGCTGCCTGACAATGGCCTTCCTGAGAGCACACAAAAAAAGGGAAAGGGTCCTTAAAATTCAGGCTCTGGCTCTTGCTTTTGTCAATTGCTCTTGTCAAAGCCCATTTGTCAAGGGCTGTGCTCTGCAAGCTGTCATGTCACACTGCTCTGCACCCAGGGCTCCTCCACCGTCCCGCAGCAAGCTTCGCGTTACAAAGGTTAGGGGAAAGACTGAGCTATTTTTCCATTCCGTGTCCTTGTTTTTCTTTATATACAAACACTTGTTTATTAAACCAGAATTCATACAGTAAAAGCTACTGTGATCAGATCAACGCACTGGCTTCCTGAACAGCCACACAGTAGCTCCGGGCCTCTCCCTGTGTAAAGGAATCCGTAGCAATATTACAGCAACAAAGGATATGCTAGAAAAATAATTTCAGTGATTGTATGGATTATAAACTGCTGCCACTTGTTTCATTAACTTGTGTTAGCCTTGCATGGCCACACACACATCACCCTGCTTTGAAAGAGAGCTTAAAGGCATTATGGGCTCAGCTTTCCTAGCAAATGATGGCCTCTGGCAAATGTTTCTGAATCCAAATGTCTTCTGTCATCAAAGCTTTAAAAAATCCCTCCGTTGCACATCAGTGCCTGCATCTGCCTCTGGCAGATTTCAGCTACCTGTTCATTATTTGTGTTTCAAATCCTCATGTTTTCCTGAGCTTGGTAGATACAGTGTAGACACAACAATATTTTCTGTTATTTCTGCACCTAACAGAAAAATGCAAGATTGCTCTTCATGAAGTGTTTTTCTTTTTTGTGGTAGCTTTTTCCTTGGAGGAGGAAGGACGGAAATTCCAATGGACCATTATAATTCATTGTTTTATTCTTAAAGAAAAAGTCATGAATGGGGGGTGGGGGTGGTTCCCCCTGTACAGTCCTATTTTTAGCAATCTGAGTGTTTGTTGATTTACGATTGTTTTCGTGGAGATCCTCAGTGCCAATGGGATGCTTAAAACTGATGATCTTCCTGATTTAGCAGCAGTGGATAGTGTGAAGTGTCAGTGAAGACTTGCAACACTGTTGAGCCATATGCAGTGATCTGGTTAAAATCACTGGGAGACTCGGGCAAAGGCTGAGGAGACTGAAACCAACTGCTTCAGCCAACTGCACGGCCAACTGCATGGCCGATGTAGACTAGGAACCTGGTTCAAATGTCAGGCAGCCCTGGGATGAACCCGAGGCTATAAGATGCCTTACCTATTGGGCATACAAGGTCTACGTTCATCCCATTTGTTCCATGAGAGTGTGTGTCCCTATAAAACCACCAGCATCTGCCCTTGTGGAAGGAACTGCTAAATGTAAAGCCGTGCCTGGCAGAGCTCCAGTGAGCAGGCTGAGTTAATTTACCGCATCATCTCACAGCCCTGTTTGAGCAGGGGTGGCAGACTGGGTTGTCTGCCTCTCCTTGGCTGCCGCATTCCCCGCAGTGGGATGGTACGAATTGCCATCACACTAAAAGCTACAGGAAGACCTCTTTGAGAGCAATGGTTTTGAAGAAGGGCTAGTCACATCTCAAAAGATTTCCAAGGGAAATCATGCATGTACAGGGACTGTTGTTTTTGATGACACAGGGTAGAATCAGGAGGTTCTTTAAGGGCCAATTTTATGGTATTCTTCCTCTATATATCAGACATGGAAATGGTAACTGACCACAGACGTGCACTTCGTGCTCAGCAGAGGAATTTTAAAATAAAATGGATGTTCCACCATATATAGCTATGTCATGACGATTGTAGGACATATTGATATTACACATCCCACTTGACATGCCCCATGAATGTGGGCTGAGTAATTTCAGGTTGTATTTAAATAAGTGACTATATCTTTCCTGCAACTTAAGTCAGTTAAAAATATCCTGTGGTTACTGCTTTGAAAATGTCTTAAGACCAACCTAATCTGGTCAGAAGAAGCAGGGTGATGATGACTGCTGTATTAAAACACTCCGCTGGGGAGCATGTTCCCCGCTGATGTCAGCTCCTGCACATCACTGGGAGCAGGGTTTTGCTGCAGGGGGAGGACTGCAGCCTTTCCTGAGCAAACACAGCTGTCCGAGACACCCCTCTATCTACCACCTACTGCTTCCCAGGTTGCTGGCAAGGATCCCGCTGCTGTAGCCTCCGCAGAGGTACGTTTAATGCCTCCAGAGTCTCAACACAAGATGGAAAACCTGTCTGCCTCAGACTCTTTTAGCCCAGGGTCCATCCCTGCCTTCTGAAAGCCAGTCCCTGGGTTCAGAAGTTCAGGACCTGTCTTCTCTGAGCTCAACACACTGGGCTCTCCTTAGAGTGAAAGCCAGCTCAGATGCTGACTGCGGGTACAACAAGGTCTTGCTATCCCTGTTGCTTGCCTGGGATGTGTCCCCCTGCCACAGCCAGCATCCTGCTTCAGCCCTTGGGCTGCCTTGAGGGTACCCCTTTCCCTTGCCAGCCTGGCCTTAATCACTGGGCTTCCTGGATTGGCCAAATATGAGAAGGATTTCACATTTTGGTACGGTTTGCTTGACCTTGAAAACCTTAGTTTGAGTGATGGCTTTCAGATTTGCAGTTTTCCACCTCTTCTGCTCACCCTACAAATATCTTTCTACTTTTTCTTTTTCTTTGTTTTTTCTTTCTTTTCTTTTCTTTTCCTTTTTTTTTTTTTTTTACAATTTTGTCATTAAGAAGTGGGGGAGAGGTTTCCCTCCAGGTGAAGGTGCCTAATGTACTGAAAAAGCTGAGGGCTTTAGCAGTTCATCATCATCTTGCTGCCCCTGATGCAGACCAGGACATCCCCTGGGGAAAGAGTAATAAGGAGGAAATGCTCAGTGCATCAGAAAGCCATTGGGCTCGTCCATGAGCTGCACGTGAAGCACAGCGACTTCTCCAGTTGCTGCTGTATATTCTTTCACTGCTTTACCCCCTTCTGTCAGGGCAATAGTGGAAAGCCCTCTTCTTCAAGAGCAGGGAAAGGGAAAGGGCAGCTAGTGTTCCTGTTGATTTATATTATTTTATGTTATCAAAACTGTTTACTAAGCCTTAGCCTCAGAGGCAACAACCCCCCTACAAGGTGGTTTTTCTCATAAACTCCACAGCGTGACCGCCAGTTCTACCTCCCTGGAAAAGCAGGGGGCGGTTGTTATTGTCGTGATGGTCTCAGTTGAGGAGCGGGAAGTGGTTCCTCCTACACGTGCTGCAAGCGCGGCCGGCTGCGAGATCCGCATGCAGAGCCAGGGCCGGTCCACGGGGTGTGCGGGTTGTGCTTCCGCTCACGGTAGGCAAGAGGGGCCAGCGGAGAGCTTGGACCTGGCATTTCCCGGATGCCTGGATGTGTTTGTGTGCGCTGACAGGATCTCCGCCTCTCTTGCTCCCTCCCCATACGTGAATAGGAGCTGGTCATACGCTCTGCCTCTAGACCTGAGCTTCCCCCAGACCCTTGCACTTGGGTTGAGGATCCCAGCCCTGAGAAGAGGAGACTTCAGGCTCCTGACAGCCTGACACTCGGGGGTCTGGCAGGCTTCCTCCTGGCCCAGCCGGCCGCAGGATAAAGTAATCAGGTGGAAAAGTGAGAGATGATGCAGCGCTAAGTGACCGCATTTGGCTGTGCCGGAGGGTGGCCTGGTCGGCAGCCCATGGCGAGAGCAGGGCTCCGCGTTGGATGATGAGGCAGGCGAGACATGGGGCGTTGGAGAGCAGAGCAGCCGTGCGACGGGTGCAATGGATCTTGCTTTGCCTTGAGGCAAGAAAGAGAAGAAACAAGAAAGCAGCAGTTATGTCAAAAGCAGAATCAGGCCCCCCGCTATTCTATCCATCAGGCAGCTGAGCTACATGGTCTCGATGAGGTGAGATAGGGGCCTTCAGATGGATATCAACCTCTTTTAACCGATTCCATTAAGAAAGGCAGGCAGTTCATTTGTCCCTGTGTGCCAGTGTGGAAGGACTGACAGATCTGGCTGTAGCCATATTCCAGAGGATATCCTGTCAATGGGATTCTGCAGACTGAAATAAAGCCCTGCCAGGCTCTGAAGCCTAGTCAAGATTCAACACAAGAAGGTATTTTACAGTGAAATTCACTTTGACATATAAATATTTTATCTTTCTCTATAGATATAGATATAAATATAGATAAGAATGGTAAGAAGAAATTAAAATGTGACACATGACCATCTTCCTAAAAGGTGTGTTAATTCACATACAAAAGTCTCCGGGCCATTTTGGCCAAGTCAGAACACTACCTTAAAAAAAATATATCACCCTCAAACAAAGAGTCTAGCTGCCCTAGAGCAATCACACAAATGGTCAAAAGGCCCCATGCCTTATTATTTTCACACACAAGTTCATAATTTCACTGGACCAATTGCTTATGATTGATTGATTTCACTTCTTAGGGACACCGCACATCTGGAATTATTCAGGACGTTACTATATGTAATGCTCTGCTAGAATAGTTGCTCCGTTTAACTCTATTCCCTATACTTAAACAAATCTTAGAGGAACTTAAAATTCCTTTGATAATTGCACGTGTATGTTGACCTGAATGGTTTATACATCTGAATGACAGCATGAAAATGCCATGGATGTAATACTAAACCAAAGGCTAACTGTGTGTACAGAAGCCAAGGAATTTAGATTTAATACACTTATGGCAGGGTTAGTATGCCTCAGGTATAGGTGTCCTTAGGATCTGCACTTTGATACCCTCGTTTGTGCAGCCCAGGATTTTATGTCTGGATTCAGCTCACTGAATCAGCAGAACTGATTCAGAGCCAGGGATTTATCCACTGCAAGTAATGCTATCACATACCTAGCCCATGACTATGTGCTATGTCCTGTCCTGTTTGCACACCTAAGAGGTAAAGGAGAAAACACTAGTTTAACAGACAATGATGCAAAATCCAGATCATTCACAGAAGAACAGGAAGAGAAAAAAAAAAAAAAAAAAAAAAAACAGACACTCTCTCCTACTGGGAGTTAGGGTTCGTTTGCTATAGATTTTGTGTGGTGGATGAGGTAGATGCAGGGATTCTTGTTTGATATGTGTGTTAAGGGAAGAGCAAATACTCATATCTTGCTGTTGGGATTGTCTGGATTCCCCAGTCTGTTTGCTTTTTCTGAAAGGTTCTTTAGAGGGCAGAGGAAATGGAAACCTGCCAAGCTCCAGCCTTTGTTATGGAGAGAGGAAAAGTGTAACTAGATAGCTGTTTTAGAAACCAGTGTCCTGAACCTGACAGAGAAGTGAGCAAACAAGATGAAAGAAAAGGCTGTCCATGGAAAATTCATGGATATTTTTTGTGACAGCACTGTCACTATTGCCTTATACTCCAGCAGGCCTTCCACTGTCTCACCTCTATAAAGGGCAAAGCTCAAAACTTTTCATGTACAGAAAGTAATGTCTCAGAAGTCTCTTAGGAGATGTAAATTGTTCGAGTAACTTCAGGGTTGATGAGCAGCCACACCAAGTGAGGACATGCCAAAATTTTAGAGATTTAACTGTCCCTTGCCAGCTGCAGTTTGCATTCTTGACTTTTCCAAAATTAGCCTAGTCATTCTGAAAGTTAACACGTGCCTATGGTAGAGTGGATTTCCTAAAAGGTCAAAGCTCAAGTAATAACTCTAGCATACTTCTGACTGATGTATTTTTTTTGCCAGCATTGCTGTTTTATACAACCATGTAACGCAGAAATCTCTACTATCATGCACACAAGGATTTAAGTAGACTTCAGGCAGTTTTAAGAAACATTGGGTTCCACCACTGGTGTGTCATTTGTGACTAAGAAATGTGGTTGCCTTCTTTGTTTTCTGCATTTTTAAATTTCCAAAGATACCATATGTGCCAGAATTGCAGTTGACTTGCCATCTGACCCAAATGGAGCAGGGAGATACTCTGCTCATGCTTTGCTTTCGCAGGTCAGTCTTTGCTGTTTCTTGTAATGTTAGCCTGGGGTAGTAAAGTCTGGTCAGACTATCTGAGATATGAGCTGGCTAGACACTAGATTTAAGTGGCACAATCTTTGGAACACAACAAAAGTTATAGTCATAAACTTGTATTTTGCAGCTACAGAAAATTCACTTCTAAGGCCAGATTTATTGCTAAAGGATACCTTTATGCCAGTACAAGTATATCTGATTTAGGGACCATAGCACTACAAATATTTTTGGGAAAAGTGCATTTCTCATCAAATCTGTGTTAGCACTGAACCTTTTGCAGTCAGTTTTGCTTTCCTGGTGCAAACTGATGAAGTACAGGAAAAGAAATCTTTCCTTTTTCCTCGCTCCTATTTTGAAAGGATTTGATTAGCATTTAAATAAAAAGTTAAGCAGTTACCTTGTGCCATATATCATGCACATCTGCAACCACCTCCTATTTATGTTAGCTGACAGTTTAAACTTTTGCCTTTTTTTATAGTTCTCTTGGTAACTTCCTTACCTCATTAGGCTTTTGAATTCAGAAATAAAAACTTGATGCTTGGCTTCTCTGTCCCAGGTCTGTTTTTAAAATCCCTTTTGAGAGCATTAAAACAAGATTGGAGCCAATAATATTCTGCTTTAGTAGCACAGAGTGACTATTTAAGGTGTTTGGGAACTCCATATGATCATTTATCATAACATTATTCCAGTTCAAATGCTTAATTACAGAATATTTTCAAATCCCTCTCCCGAAGCTTTATAAATACCCCAGCAAAGTCTAAAGACCAATGCTGCCAATAGCTAAAAGGTCTTTTCATGCAGACTGGCCTTTGCTCTCTCCTACAGGAGATTCTCTTTACACCTGTGCTTTGCCTTTGGGAACCCATAAACGAGCTGTTTTTCCAGGTGCCTTTTGCTGGGTGCCGCCAGGTGCCCAACACCTCGCCTTGCGGCCTTGACCACGGCCCTGTCCTGCCCCGCTGAGTAGTGGCAGGTCGTCGAGCCTGAAGATGTCACCAAAGCGACCGACGTTCCCCTACTTGAGCTTCGCTCTGCGCGCCCTGCCGGAAGCGCGACCAGGATCCGATCCCTACCCCGTGCCATCCGATCCGCAGCTGCGTACGTGAAATGAGTCTCATCCACCTCAGAGGAAGTCACTGTTGTTCTTGGTCACATAAGAGCAGGAGACCACTGGACACGGATCCAACAGACTGAAATCTAGCAAACGGAAATACTTTTCTGTAGACACACCCTCTACCCAAAGAACTCAGTGTTGCTGAGGACAAAGTTGGACAAAGAGTCTAAAAACGATCAGGTGTGGAAAATAGCTGTAGTTATGCAGTGGGTGCTTTTTTTTTTTTAGGAATACTGAACATTCAGGGGTCATCCTCTTACTTAGCTGCTAATTAGTGAGGCCAGGAGGGCAGATCTGAGGAGGTTGTCCCCGCTGTTGCTCCTGGTTGTGCTTCTTTGGCTGGGGACCCTTGATGCTGCCTGCCCTCCAACCCAGAGGGCCGGACACGCAGACTCACCAGTTCTGGCTTGTGCAACTGCTGTTCCACCCCATTGGCTGCACTGGGAGGCATTTTGGTGTTCCAAGCAGGATGACTACCAACCATCTTCCCTCTCATTCTCTTTCCTATGCACTATAATGAAAACCTAATGCAAAGAAAGCAGAAGAAAAAGGGTTTTTCTTTCTCCCCTTTCCCAGAGCATTGCAGTGACGAAAGCTTGCATGCTTTGCGGCCTCTAGATATTTGATCTGCTTTTGGTGCCCCTTTCAGAGGCGCTTCTGAGGTTGATGGGATCCAACTTGCACCCAGTTCCAGCCCTGCTTAAAATGTGCAATGGTTAAACAAACTTGAAACCCAACTCCCAAGACACCCGTTCAGTAGGACTTATTTGCCGTAACTGGCTACAGGATTAGAACTTAAACAGATGTTTAACACATGAATGAGTGATACTTTCTTATAAACCTCTCCACTAGAGCAGGGCAGAGCTATGTATATGTATTGACAAATAGTAAATCCATTGAAAGATGTAGCCTTAGTCTTTCTTGAACCATGAGTGCCTTTCAAAATCTTTGGGTCATAAATGTATTTATTTGGGGGAGCAACTCATAAAACTGCCTGGGGGAATGGGAGTCAACTCTCCTCAAGCAGTGGAAATAAAAGAACTAAATTTACTTGCATCCCAGTGAATATTTTCAGCCCTGAAATGGTGTGAAAAGGATAACATTTCTTCCTGCAATTTTTAATACCTAACTTTCCATTTTGTTTGCTGTTTTTGCACAAGTCCAGAATTCAGCGTTTTGTTCAGGTTGAATGAGTTTTTTTTTTTTTTTTTTTGCAGAACAGAACTCATTCTTTTTCTTTTGCCCTCTCACAAGGAGGGAGTTTGAAATCTTTCATAACTCAGTTCACTCTAGAGAGATTTTGAGCTGATTTGTTTTGTTTGGCTGATGTACTGAAAAAATCACTTTTATTTTCATAGCCCTAAGCAGCATCCAGTAAGCTCTTCCAAAATGCTCTGTATCTACTTTCATCATTTAATGATGTATTTGTAAAAGATAAAAATAAAAAAGAACATTTTTCTCTTTCAATTGTATTTACATTGCAAATCCTCTTCCCCTGACAGCTCTAGACATCTATAGCTATACACTCCTCTGAAAATCACAAAGATAAAATTTAACATATAGTGCTAGGTTTTCCTCCTAAGGATCATATGGAATCCAAATCATAACTACAACTAATATAAGTCTCGATCCTAGAATCTTTATCGAATGGCATTAGCTTAGTAAAAAGAAAATAGAATGGCATCAAGTATGGAGATGAATAAAATTTCCACCATGCACAAACTTAAATGAAATGCAGAGGTTTTCAAAGTTACATATGTTAAGAATGGAATTGGTTTTAAAATAAGTACAAGATTAGAGACAAATATTTGCACCTTTGGTTAAACATATGCCCAGTAAAGGGAAACTCTTACTGATTTCCAAGTCAGGGGAGGCAGAGCAAAGGAGGAAGTTTATGAGAACCACTGTGTTGCCTAACTTGACTCCATAGTTTGAAATCTTTAGTATGTGTCCATAACCTACGGCAAAACTGAGCAGTGGGAGGCACACCTGGAGCTCCATGACCTGGGAAAAGCCCTGCAGTACCAATGCAGTGGTGCAGAGCACGTCACATCTCAGCTGGAATCAGATTTTGGCAATGGCTCCGAAGTACTGTAAAACCAATATATTCTTACCCAAACCCTACTGGAAACAAGAAGAATAAGTAGAAAAAAAAAAATCCTTCCTACCCCGTAGAAGGTATCCAGCTTCTCTGCCTAAAGCCTCTGCTGCAGCAAAGGGGATGATATTCAAACCCAACACCCACTTCACATTGGTCTCACAAGCATTTTAACAGGGGTTTCAAAGCTCAGGGTGTGAGTAGGTCCTACTGGCATCAAACTGCTTTATTTTGTGATTTCCAACATTTCTCTATACAAGTTTCTGAGAGCCTAATGTCAACTTTCCTCCCAGTTTCATGACTTAGCAGGTGTGACTCTCTCTCTTGGGCCTGCTCTTGGTCTTTTCCTTTTACTAATTTGCTGTGATTTTTCTGGTCAACCATGTTGCACCTGGCGGGTGGAACACGTCATCTCACAAATTTTAGAAAACGAGAGCGATGTTTGTGCTGAACTGCAGAAAGAGAAAGAAATAACCTCAGTTAGAAAGCCAAAAACAAATGTGTTTGAGGCAAGGATGACACCATCTCCTGGCCTTATTTCGACTGGCTCTTTTCCAAGACCACCCACTTTCAGTTCTTGTTCTACATGGTTGGCCAACACGCAGCAGACTTGCTTTAAAACTTTTGCCCCTTTTTGGTTCCCCAGACAAATAGCGGCCTGACAAATAGCTTTAAAGTTCCCATCAATAACTCTAAAGTTAACCATAACAGTAAATGTAGGCTCCCCATTTCACATGCATTAGAGGACCTGGAAAGAACACAGGTAATAATTCAAGCGTTGCTCATTTTAGTGGTCCATGCCAACCTTGACAGGCGGACCCCAGCTTAGCCGCCTTCCAGAAATACGACCTGATAAAGAGCTGTTTTCCCAGAGGCACTACCTTGCCATGCCCACTTCAAAATCTCCCTGTGTGGCGAAGGATCTTTTGGGGGAGATGCTGCAGCAAAGCGAATGACAGGAGCAGTCAAACAGTGCCCGTGTCTATAGCAGAGCACCGCGTAGCCGGGCAGCCCTGCGCACACCAGGCACATCAGAGAGCCAGGAGCAAGGTGCAAAGGGGCCATGGCCACAGCTCTTGGCCTGGCTGTTTTGCTGGAGGGTAGAGTGAGACTGGGTGAGAAAATGGATTTTTTTTTGATTTCTGATGCTTTCATTTAAGGTTAGAGTTTCATGTCTTATGTTTACCTTCCTCTGAAAAAAAAATCCCTTGCTCCATCCCTCCATCTTTTTGTCACTGCATGAACATAAGATGGGGGTCATTAGCATTCTCCTTAACATATCCTTGTGCCACTAGGTATTTATAGTCACTTGATTGCAGTTAGAAATAATTCCTCTTTCTGCTGAAGCACATTCAGTATATGACTAGATATATACAATCAAGATCCCAAATCTGATGGTGACTTTCAGATAACTTCTAGTTTTTCCTCTGTGTGAGAGTTCCCAGGATTGAGATTTGTATAGAGAATCCTTGAAAATACAAACCTAGACTTAAAATACTATCAGAAAGTTTTATTGATGTTCTTATAGTACTTTAACGTCACTCTATACTCAGAGCACATATGACTTCCTTTGTAGGAAATAAACTGGCAGCTGAAAAGGAGATTTCTCATTCTCATTTATTCTGCCAGCTATTTATTGAAGGCTTTAAACTGTGGACAGAAGAGATCAAAACTAAAGTTACTTAACATTTCATTAGAAAAAAATAAATAAACCTTTCTACTGAACTAAACTTCTGTAAGTTCAGGGTAGTGTTATGGTAAAAAAAAAGTTATCATCTTGTCTGATTTCTCCTTCTTCAGTTCTTCTTCATTTCCCTGCAACACTGTTTAGGAAGTTTTTCTCATTAGTATCATGAGGAAAACATGAAGACACAGCTGGTTCTAAATAATAGCTTTTATTGAGTAGGTGTATAAAAAATCCAGCCTACCTCCTCGTTCCCCGTTGAGTTTGGTGGTTTCCACAGAGGCAAGCAGAGAACTGCAGCAGGGGACCCAGAGGCTGCTCACAGAGGCCCATGTAAACCCTGTGCAACGTGTGCTGTGACCCAGAGCTGCGGGCAGGCACATCCTGGCCTGGGCTCCGTGGCATCTGGCGCACATCAGGACCTCTTGGTCCTGAATCTGTAAGGTCTGGAGCTGAATGAAGCCAATTTTCCAATGTTGCAGAGTTCAAGCTCAGACAAAGCAAGTTTTAAACCCACCACAGGCTTAATTTAAGAGAAGCTTGTTTTTAAAGAACCGTAGGACAAGTTCAGAACAAAAGCCTTTTACATACACATTTAAATAGGCAAATAGGATAGGAGCAATAGTATAGCAAAATTAAAAAAAAAAAAGAGTGGAAATGTTGCTATGAAGGTGTTTTCAAGGTGTAGAGATAACCATGCAGCCCTTCAGAGCTGCTCCACCAAAATGATATAAGCTGCCTTTTTGATAAACCTTATCTGTCTACCTAACTGCCTAGAATTGGAGCGGAAAAGTTTCTTAATGCTTAAAAGTTTCCACCGAGAGAAGAACAACAAAACTAGTGTGTGTTCATATACATATATACATATACTTGTGTGTATATTTGCCCACGTGTACAGATGTATGCATGTATATAGAAACAGCAGCCATGCCTGATGCATGGAAATTTGAGTCAGGGAAACTAATAACAACTCAAAACCCTGTTCCTCTCCAATTTCCTCTGTTAACGCACATGAACCAGTCAGAGCGCACAATTAGGAGGTGGCTGCCTGTTTTCAATTAGACCAGAAGAGAAGACCTGCCTCTCTCCTAAATTAATTGCAGCTTAAGTTTGCCATGCTGGTTCAGATTGGGTCGGTCACTAGTGTTACCCTGGGGAAAGCAGGACCAAGCCAGTAGGACCAAGCCAGTAGGACCAAACCAGGAGCATGTTTGGTCGTCTCTGGTCCTCTTCCATGCTTCCTTCATTGATCATGTCCAACACATCTGTATTTCATCCCATCCCATTGATCTGAATGGCCGCAGAGGGGAAGGTGGCATCTCTCGAAATCCTTGTCATGAGGGAGGAGGTGCCAGAGTTACCTCAGAGCACGTTACTTCTGCTGAGAAATTTTCAACAAGTAACGTTTCTGGCTAATTGCACCATAATTGATTTGGCATGTTAATACAGACTTCAAGGGAGTCTTTTTACTTTTTTTATCCATTGCAAAAGGATTTTGAAATACTGACTGATTTGCTTTCAAATAGAAACAAAGCAAATAATTCTGAGAAACTGAATTATTTTTCTAAACTCCCTCAGGCCCAGTCAATACCAGTTGCAGCTAAAAAGCCAGTTACTCCCACATGAGGAGCACTCAGAGAAGCTTTCAAAAAGCAGAAAACCAGGGACACTGGACAGTGATTGCTCAGCCTTAGCGGCAAAATGGCATTATGATACAGATATTTTTCTCCTTTTAGTGGCCTAAAACCCTTGGTTCACCATGATTTTTTTCCACAATCGTTTTTAATGAGAGAGAAAATAAATGTGCATTCATATGAGAAAAAAAGAAAATCTCCATTTTAGGTCTGCATTAAGGAGGATTTATAAAGGGGGATGTTCTCCCTTCTTTCTCTGCATGTTTCAGAAGTGAGGCCAACTGATGCTACAGACTAATACTGGGAAAAGGCTTCCTTCTTGTACAGGATATTTGAAAATTGGCCAGTCCATATTTTGCAGCATCTGGTATCAGTCACATCTTGGAGTCAAGATATAAAAGATGAATTTGAACATAAAGGAATGGGAAAAAATCTGTGCTTACAAGAGGACCTATTAACACTTTTTTTTTCCATAATATGTTCTCTGCAGTACAGAAGAAGTTTCATCCAACTACTTCTAGGTGGTGAACTTAAACTCTGCAGAAGAACACGACAAATATGCTACAGTTCATCCGGTCAAACAACAGAGAACTTATCTGAAGTATGAAAGACTGAGGTTATACTTACATTCTGTGAGATATAAAAATACAATACCAGAAAACTGTATTAAATTCCAACTTCCCTGAAGAAAGATTGTGATTTTAATGTGCTACAGCTTCAAATCTGATGCAATATGCTGATTTAGCCTTCTCCTTAATTGCCTCTGATGGCATCATCCCTCAAATGCTGTTATGCAGTAGACACTTCAGTTACAATTCCTGAGTAAATGCCTCCCAGCGTAGTCTCAAAGGGAATGGTGCATTTTACCAAACCTAAGATATGGAGAAGTACTGTATTTCTTTGTATTTCTTACCCCAAGTAGAACAGAGCCTGCAGCCCCGAGTCCTTTGCAGTCCACAGCTTCCCCCTGCTCCTGGAGGGCCATGATTTAATGAGCCGACTGGACATGATACTACGGTAGTAGGATGCACCGCACTGCAAGTATTTCTGCAAGCTTGAACAGACAGCATGAAATTTTGCATGAGTAGTCTCTAAAAATGGTCTGTGCAAGGAAAAGAGAGAAATGAAGCCTGGGCCTTTGGTCTAAATTCATGCATAGCAACTAAGCACTGCTCCTATGCTTAGCACTGGTACAAAGTCTCTGTAAAAATTCATTCAAAATGTATTTTGATTGCCTTAGAGGTACACTTTAAGGCCTTTTGTGGATCCCCCGCATGGGCTTAGTTTCATGATCCTCTGCTTTCCCCCTAGGAAAACAGTAACAGGACATATTGCTCAAAAGGCTGTGGTGTTGTTATTACAGTGGGATGGATGGATGGTGCAGGATGATGTGTGTATCCACTGATAGCAGTGGAAAAACTTCCACTGAATAAAATGGGCTATAAGCCAGGCCCACAGTGAAGCCTTGTCTATTGTCGTTGCTGTGATGGTGGATTCTGTAACAACTGTATCATAAAACACTTTGCAAGAGAGTCATGAACCCTGGGAAAGAGTAAGGCTTACATATTCTGTTTAAACAGAGGAAGTCGCTCAGTGACTTGGCAGCAAAGCGTGGCCCCCCACTTACGGGTAACTGAAGCCAGGATCACAGAAACTGTATAAGCAGATAGTTAACATCAGGGCTCACATCTCTGCTGCCTGTTACTGATTTTTAAGAGTATGTCTGAACTGGATGTAGGGATGGATAAATAAAGGTGACCTGTGACGAGGGTGACAGCCCCCTGCTAGCAGACAGCCCAGGACCAGCTTTTTGCCATCTGTCAGGTCGCTGTATGAAACTGCACCTCCATTGAAATCGATAGCTAAATTCCTCTTGACGTCAGTGGGGCCAGGGCTCCCCGTTTTGGGCAAATAAAATATCAGAGGGTGAAGTGAAGTAGCTATTACAGAAAGAAAAAATGCAAATATAAGTAGAAGCGGGGCAAATTAATAGCTAACAAATACTCCCTCCGAGTCATGAGGGAGATCTGGAAGAAAAACACAGTGTGAGGAATAAGATAATCCCCAGGTTTCTGGTTTTGGATGATAAATAAATGTCTGAATAAAAGGAGAGAGAGGAAATGAGAGGCAGGAACGCATACCTTTTCACTTAGAAGGATCTGGATCTTGGCTGGGAGAGGGATATAGCTTAAAATCATTTTATCTTATTCTCAGGCCAAGGCTTGATCAAGTGGGAGCTTTAGTGGCAAAGCTGCCTTAAGTAGGTGTCTTGCCTGGCCTTTTGCTTGCAGGGCTGAGCATCAGCACACAATCCCCTGGCTGCATTGATGCAACAGTTTTGGAGCCATGTTGTAAATGGGCTCAAAAAACATCAAACCAAAACAAATAAAAACAGACAAAACTCTGCAGGCATGTAAGGAAGTTTTCTTGGAAGTTGCCAGTGTCATCAGGCCCTGATACATGAGGATGGCTCAGTCTGTTCAGATGTTTTCCCATCAGCCAGGGAAAGGCTTGGTCATCACCCTATACCAGCCATGAGAATCAAGCACAGGGCTCCTTGCCAGATACCCACCAAACTACCTCAATTTGAGGAGTGACATAATTTACCCTCCCCTTTCCTATTTCATGACCCTCATTTCTTGCTGTGATCCTCCCTTGCTCCACCCTCATCTTCTCCCAAACAAACCCATCCCTAATTACTTTTTCTCTGATGAACCCGGTTATGCTACATCCACACCATATTTGGAGTTTCTGACACAGATATCTAGGCAATATTTCCTGTATATTGTATTCCCAGATAGGGTTTGCAAGATCCTATTCCTCAGAAGATCCTCAGAGCAATTTTCTTGAAGTCTGGCCATTTCTCATGCAACTGTGAAAACCAGCTATTCCTCATGGCTCTATCTGTACCTTTTGTTGGCTTCTCACACTGTCATCTGGCAGCTTCTCATGTCGTGTTTTTCTCACGTCTCTCTCAGTTAGCTTAACTTCAGATCAGGGCCTGGTCAGCGGCTTTCTCATCTGCCTGCAGCCCTAACACAGAGGAAGGGAGAGCAAGATAGCAAGACAATATTTTTCTGTTATTCACTATCAGCCTGTGAGAATACACTCAGCCGAGTTCCCAGAGGTTCTCTCCTGGACCCAATACTACTCAATATTTTCATTAATGATTGATGAAATAGATAGGACGCTTAACAAGTATGCAGATAAGAAGCTGCCTGGGACTGTAAGCCAACTCTAGGACCAGCACAGAATTCAGAATAATCTTGTGCAATCAAGACCCGAGCTGGAAAACATTATTTGCAATTCAATACAGACAATCGCACTGCCCCATGCACCGGGGAGGGACCACCCGCACAAACGCAGGATGGAACAACCGGCTGCAGAGCAGTTCTGCAGAAGGTTGGGAGCATTACTGATCACGGGCTGAACTTGCATCAGCAGGGATAGACTGCTGAGAAGGCGGCACCCAGGCTGGCATGGATGGATGAGTGGATGGGTGGTTGGGTGGAAAAGCCTGTGTAAGACAAGCAAAAACAATCCTTGCACTCTATTGGACTGTGCTGTTAAGATACCAGTTGGGCTGCTCTGCCTGGTTTTAGAGACTGTTCTCCGAGAAGGGTGCAAACTGGAGAATGTTTCAAAGGGGAGCAGTGAGAACCATGAGAAAACTAGGAAACTAAATTCCCTGTGAGGAAATGTCAAAGGAAAAGGAAAATTTTAGGCTGGAAAAAAATAAAAAAGAAAAAAAGAAACATAAGGAAACATGCCAGTAGTCTTCAAACACATAACAGGTAGCTGCAAAGAGGAAAAAAAATAACTGTTCTTCACATGCCTAGGACACAAGAGAGGAATTAATGGCCTTACAGGCAGATTTAAGTTAATCGTGAGGAAAGCTTTCTAAAGACAGACAAAACAAAGCTCCAGGCTAGCTTGCCCGTGGATACTGGGGGAGCTCCAGCAGGAAAACCTTTTCAGAGCAAGCTGCAGTGCTGTCTTTTAGGAGAGATGAAGTATAACTCATGCTGCACCAACACAGTGCGACTGACCCCGTGGCTCTCATGGCCCCTTGCAGTCCTATCCCCACAGCAGGACTGAATTTGCTCCATGCGTTATTAGCCCTGTTGTAACCTGAACAGTCAGCCACCATCAGGCTCCACCACGGCTGTTCCTACAAGAGGCTGATAATGGAATTTGGGATCTTTAATATAAACCTGTTTGCTTACAAAAGATGGGCAAAACCCTTCCCGCTGCTGCACACAGCCCAAATCCTGTTTTGGAGGTCAACTTCTTTGGTCACCGTTTTCAGGCTCCTTTCAGCCAACTCTCAGATTTCTTTCAATTGAGTCCTTTAATAGTCGGAAGTGAGGAGGCTTACTCACATATGCACATTCAGAAAGATCTAATTCAAATCAAGCCAATATTATGAATGACTAAAAAGTCCCTGCAAACTGGCAACATTTGCAGGCGACACAAAATGACTTAGTGTTAGTCATGATTGTGAGTGATGATTTAGGGGAAATGATTGTGAAGAGGAGCCTAACAGACCTGGGTGAATGAGAAATATGGTGTTTAGTCTGATGCCGGCAAATGCTGGAGTGCGCACACTTGAAATTATGCAGGTGAACTTTGCTTAGATTGTAAAAAAAAAAGAGTAAAAATAGTCAGCTGCAAAACAGTTAGTGTTAGGTGACAAATGTGCTATTTCTGTTTAACAAGTTCTTCCAGGCTTTTTTTTTTCTTTGCCTAAAGAGCGATGTCTCTTTTCTCGCGTTAATGGGGTGACTCTTCTAAGATTAGACTCCGTTAAGTTAAGCAGTCAGGAATAAAACATATTTGTCATTTTGCTTCATTATTTTAAACGGAAAAGCAATTACCTCACCAATTTTCCCCCGTGCATAAGCATCAACTCGAACTGCTCGCTGGAGCTCCAGCAGCCCCCTCTTTTACAAGCCCTGTGGCACATAGGGCTGAGTTGTTTTTAATTGCTTGTCAGATTACCCAGGTTTCAACTGCCATTCTAGTCATAACTTAGCTACAAGCTGCAATGGGAAACAGGGAAAAGCTGTGGATTTCAACAGGAGCCCGGGAAGTGCCTTTCTCCTCCTAAAAGGAATTTCCAGGGTGGACTGGGATTGCTCTGCACTAAGAAAGCTGGGGATGCGCCATGCATTCATCTGAACCAATTTCTCAAGTTCTCCCAGATGGAGGGAGAACAAGGTTGGGCTGGTTTTGGCTTAGTTTTTACCCATCAAAGACAATAAATTATCTCAGCACCATTTCAGATGCTATGAACAAGCAGGTTTGCACCCATGATGGTGGTTTTATCTGAAATCCTTTAATGGCTGAAAAGCTGAGCTAGAGGGAGGTTTTCAAATGGATGGGTTTTCTTGAGTTAGCCGAGGAGCTTGTTTGAATGTCGAGAAATCTGCCCTGACCCCTGCTGTCAGTTTGGAGAAAAATTAATGCTTTCGGCAACGACATTAACACAAACCTGGAAGCTGATCCGGAGAAGGAACATCATCGCTGCGAGACATCAAGAAGCTGAAAGCCAAGTGCTTGAGGCTCAGCTGGGCTTCGCTGCTTGTGCCTGAGCTCCCAGCAAAGTCCCCAGCAAAAAGTCACGTCTTGGCTCCAGCAGGCCCTGGCTGCAGCTCACACGCTGCCTCTTGCAACAGGGGCTTGAATCCCCGCTCCTGCTCTGAGGTCTGCCTAGGCTTCTGCAGCAGCAGGGCAGGCCAGCCGCTCTCGCGGCTGTACGACCAGAAATAACCAGAACTGGGTAGTTTGCCTCAGTCTCTTGTTTTTCATCTGCTCTTTGTTTGTGACTGTCTGAATCTTGAAGAGTTCAAGTATCTCGACCCGTTACACCCCTGGAAACAATTTCCTACCCCTGTCCCGCAGTGCCCCCATCCACAGCACTGCCTCTGTGTGTTGGCAGTGCTGCTGAGTTGCGATACCAGCAATGTGCTGTCATCTCCACAGGCACGTAATGACATGCTTTTGTGTAGTCCTGGTGTGAAAATGTACCCTCTGCACAGTTAGATGTGTAGCTACATGGCAGCGAGGAAGAAAAAACAGTATTCACCGTTGGCTTGAGGAATGGAATTGCCTCTGGCAGACTGGAAGGCTTTGGAAATTTCAAATACCAGGGCAGCTAGGCCCCCAAAGCACCCTACACCGTGCTTCAGAGGCCTATAAAACAGAGCTAAGCCAAGTCAAAGCAAAGCCAAGCCTCGCACTGAAGATACCACTTAATGTTTTGCAACTGTGTGTCTTTTGTTCTCTCTTATTATTTGCTAAATTCCAGCCTGATGTCATTTGGAGCAGCTGGGGCATTTAAGTCCTGTGGTGACCCTGGCCTTCCTAAAATCAGAGCTTTCAGCTCCATGCTGAAAGCCCATCCCGGGCACCACGGGACTTCTGCCTCCTTCTCATTTGGCAAGAGGGCTGTGTAGCTGCCACCCACCAAGATCATCGGCACTCGAGGCCTCTCCAGTTGTCACATCCCTGTCAGCTCGCCATGGCCCCTTTGCTTTCCTTTCTAGTGCTGTGGGCAGGACAGGGACATGCTCTTGTTCCTGCGCTAGCGCCCCATGCTCTGTTATTACTTTTGCACTTTGACTATTGTTTATGGTGGAATCCTGGGAGCTTATGGTGAGCTCTCAGCTACAAGCGCACAGCGTGCCCTGCTTCGTGCTGCTTCGTCCCTAAGGGCGCAGGGCTGCACAGCCTGGCAGGTCAGCACCCATCTCCGCGGCCAGGAAACCTGCGATCGCACCTTGTGTGCTGATTGCAAGCAGTGAAGCTCGGAAAGGGAGCCAGGGGGGAGTGAGCACGTGCTTTGTGCAGGAAGAGTGCAGGTGCTATGTAGGTAGCCTGCACATCCATGTCAGAAACAGCCTGTGGCAGGGAGCATGACAAACTGAAGGCAGGACAACTGTAATCAAGTGCTGAGCTGAACACGGGGGAGAGGAAGCCGAGAAAATCGTTGTCTCCATATACTACCATGCCTGTGGAGCAGGATCCCCCAGGCTCTGCGAGGCCGTGTGAGTCCAGGTAGCACATATATGACATTGTTCTTTTATTTGAATAAGTAAAATGCAATTTGAACTGTCATTTTTTCTTTTTTGGATGTGGTTCAAATACCAGTCTATCACCCAGTGGAAAGCTCTCTACTTTGCTAAGCTGTCTGGAAACCGAAGTGTTAAACTTGAGACATGGCCGTGCTGCAAGACCCTGCCAATGCACAAAATACCATCTTTAGATGTCCCGTGCAAAGCTTTGGCCTCTCATTTCTGTGGCAAGTTACCACACCAGACTACGGCAACAAGATATGGTTTTTCAGTGCCCGCTGACACGACCATGGTAGGCAGAAATGACCACACTCCAACACGTCCAGGTCACAAGTTCTGCCTTTTGCCTGATTAGGAGTCCATAGACATTGCTGGAAAGACTCCTGTTGACTCCTGTTGATTCCGAAGCAAACCCAAGGACAACATAAATACCTCGAGGCAGACTCCAGCTGCACGTCAGGCAGCATTCGGAGCGGGGATGAAATCCAGCTCCAGTCTCAGCTCGGGGGGATCACTGCTACAGGCAGACACAGAGGAGGAGAGTGTACAGCATCAACCAGGTGTAGACTTATCGAGCAGGAGAGCCTGACTGTCCCATGCCACGAGCTGTGCGTGGTGCCCTCAAGTCTGTGACGTGATGGCCAAGTCTGTGCTGAGCACCCTTTGCTTGCTGTCCATACCACAGCTGCACGCAGCCCATACAGGAATGCCCCTGCAGATGTCATTTGAAGCCTGTCCCAGCTGTGACCTCGCAGAGTCTCATTCAGTAAGGCTCTTTTAATGCGAAAAAAGGGCCATTGTAAAATTCCTGACTCCTTCTTAGCTATGTCTTTCCTGCAGGAAGTTTTTGACATGGCTTTGATCCAGTTGACTCTCTGAGGAAAGGAGAGTCTTTTCACAAATCTGTTGAACATATAAACTTGCTCTGCACTTTATAATATTTTTAAAACATTAGTAAAATTAAACATATAAATTGTCAGCTGGTTTGATGAAAGTAAGAAGGGGAAAGAGGTGGTTTTAGACATGTGAGACCTTTTGTTCTTAAAACAAATCGGAAAGTTAAATCCTAACAGTGCTGCATATGGTCCCAAAAGTGGGTTATTTTAAGAACTCAATAAGTAATCAAGTTCCTGTTTAGGCTGAGCTGATCACAAGCAAATGAATAGCTCCTTCGATAGTTTCAAAGGAAATAAATCTCACAGCACGTAGCATTGAAAAGTCACTGTCCTTTAGTGACCAGAATTTAGCCTTTCAGGTGGTTTGCATCATCTCTCTAAGAATTAGTTCAGGGATAAAGGGAATAAAAGAGGAAGAAGATCACCTTGTTGGTGGCGCATGTGTCTGATTTGCTGCAGAAAGTCTCAGTCTACAGAGAGGAAAAAGGGGTGATCTTCTTCGGTACAGCAAGGCCTTTCCACTAGCGCTCTTATAATAAGTAGATAAAAGTCTTCCCCAAATCAGTGCAGATCATCTCAGCCTGGCAAAGCTTTCAAATACCTTTATGAGGAATGTGGAATATTGAGGTGTCTTTAAAAAGAGCTGATTGATAGTGCCACTCTCTCAAAGACAAATGACTCCTCAGGTCTTTCTTATGGTCTTAGAAATACTCCTTCTGACCTAACACAAAATCCATAATCCTTATGCACTGATACGAAAAGAGATGTGACTGTTAGTGCAGCACATGTACCTGGGTTGACAGCAAGGGACTGTTAGTGGCAAACCAAAGGATTTAGTGGGATGTAGACATGAGAAACGGGAAGCGCCAGCTTCAGCCCCACCATAAGTGACACAAGTCCTGGCCAGCAATGGCTCCATTTGTTTTTATTGCTCTCCATAGCTAAGCTGGGCCTTCCTCTGATGCGTGTCCATACTTCTGTATTGCCATATGCATGCACAAGTCCCTGCTGGGTCTTACCTGGGAGCACATTCACGAGCTCCAGCACTGAGTTGGTTGCAGTGCAGTCTACGTGCACGGAGCTGAGGACCACTCGTCAGCTGAACTGGGCTCAGAAAGGGCATTGCAGCGCCAGCAGCACGATGTGGGCTTGCCTCCGCCACCGTGACCAGGACAAAGGACACCTACCGTGCTGTCACCCACAAAGCAGGTTCCTGAGCTGGAGACAATCTGTGTCTGAACGCCGGCCTCTCATCCAAGATGAGCCAGTGAAGTCAAGCTGCAGGTCTGACTGATTTGGATCAGAGACTTTTGCATCAGGGCAGAAGGGGTAATTACATTATAATTCATTTAAATCTCTGTTAAAGATGTGTGCCTAGAGTAAATGCAATTATTTAGACATGTAACAGGAATCCAGGATGAGCATGACATAGAAATTAGCTATGCTGAGTGGTGTGCCAGGAGGACACACTGAATGTTTTGTAGCTAGACAGTGATGCCAAAAGTGTCTAATCTAGTGACGTATTCCAACATCTTCCCAAGCTGAGGGTTGCCCTAAAGAATTTGCTGGTCTGGTCATCACCATGGCAAACAGAGCCAAACCAACAAAAATATGCAATGAGCACACTGAAAGGAATTTGTGGGAAAGCTAAATCACAATAACTTTTACTTTAGTTTTTCTATTTTAGTTTTGTTTGGCTGCTCTAAAAGTCATGTGGGTGAGTTGGTGGAAGCTGGTAAACCATTCCGCATGTGTCTATGTGTGCACGCACATATATGCCTACAGGTACTACTCTATGAAATTTGTCCAGACCCTACTGCTCCTCAGCTTTGGCTGTCCATAAGGCTCGGGGGTGAGCGAGATTTCTTTTGAATAAAAGAATAATCATAGTTCAACAGTAGACTGTGCACTCTGCTCCCCTTCCCTTTTATCGATGCAATGCTGTATCATATTGAAAAAAAAATGTAAGTATCAAAAAGTGTGGTATAACTTTAAATGTCACAAGGAGAAGAAAAACACTTTTTGCTTAGGGATATCTTTTGTTCTTTAAACTTCGCATGTAAAATCTTGGACTTACAGAAGCTAAAGGCAAGACTCCCTCTCATTACATGAGGCCAAGATTTCAATCTGCTTTGTATATTCTCAGTGTGTATAACTTGATCCCTTCTAAAGAGATTTACAGCAGACTGAGGAACCTACAACACTGTAAAATGTTGGTGTGTACATACAAAGTGAATTAATAGACACAAAAGATTTTGGCACTTAAAGCAGTATTTGAAAATGTAGCCCTTTATCGGCTTGAGCAAATGCACGTAGTAAATCCTGGTAATTCCCATAGAACTGCTTGCACATTTTTGAGAATGTGGTTTCCATGTATTACAGTTTTTGCTTGCCTAGAGCCAGGACCTGCAATCAGCAGCAGTTTTGTCTGAATAAGGACTTAAGACTGAGTCCCTGTAATGCATTACAGAATATTCTGTTCCCTGTGTATTATCTCAACAGACAGTGAGTATAGATGTTAAATCTGGAAACTTTCTGTAGAGAATTTAATTGATTTTCCATATCCAAAAATCCTGCCTATACTTTGCAACAAATGAGCACTTGTATGCAGAAAAAAAATCTACTTAGATACAATGCAGAGTTTTAAAATATTATGACATGAATTTTGCACCAAGAAGAATCCTAAAAAAACCATAGAAATCAAACCATGATATTCTAAAGAAACAGCCCAGAATCAGAGGGATACATCCGAGAATCCTACTGATGATAAAAGGCAGAAATCATGTTGGCAATTAAAATTAATCTTGAAAAAAATAAACTAAATAAACAAGCTATTTTCATGGTAGTTATGGAATTTTAATTTGAATAAAAAAGGAATAAAAAATCCTTTTTTATACTTTAGATTTTTGTGTGATGTGGAAAAGCCATTTGACAGATAGGTCAGTGCAAAAACTGGTTCTACATTCACTTTCATAGCAGGTCAGCGGTACATGCGAGGCCCAGATCTGCTCCCTGGCCTTTGGTCCACAAGTTCAACAGCTGGAAAACAGCACTCGCAAAGCGGAGGCATTTCCAGGCATTGTCAGTGTGATGAGTCACTCTCTGCTCAACCCCAACCCCCAGCCCTGTTCTGCCATCCCGACAGGGGTCGTGGAAACATTACACTAAGCAAACAAACAAACAGGTCACGAATCCAGGCAGTTCTGCTGCCCCTATAGATGAAGCCAAAATAAGTACATTGTTTTGGGGCAGGAGAATCGGTTGTGCTTCCTTGAGCCAACGCTGCGAGAAGACCAGCCACAGAGCGAGCTGGCGTCGGGCCCGCAGCGTACTGGAGCAGAGACCTGCTCAGCTCATCACACAAGTGCAGGGAGGACAGTGGTGGTAGCAGCAGCAAAGATGCTGGCAAAACAGACTCAGTTTGTTTGACATCTTTCCCTGAGATGGCAACGGCACCGTACAGAGAAACCACTAACTGCAGATGAGATCAGAGGTACCACAAAACAGCACATGAGATGTGTGGCCGTATGGACCCCTCAATTTTCCACCACGGTTGCCAAATCAAGGCATCTTTTGGCTCTCAAACTTCCCCAGCCTTTTTTTTTTTTTTCTTTTCCACAGCACATCATCTGCCCTGTGCTTCCATCTCTGAAGCAAGGGATGCAGAGGCAAACAGGGCAAGCACCATGTGCCAAGCAGCACTCAGAGCCTCCAGCATTGAGATATGTTTTACTGAGGGAATAAATAGAGGTCAGAATGGTGAGTTTGTCTTTGCTTCACCAAAAACCTGCCATGAGCTCTTTAAATATGCTTTGGCCAGCAAGCAGAGAAACTTCTAAGGAAGACATTCTTCCTTCTCTTCCAGAAATAGTGCTTTTCAGAAGAATATTCAGGCTGATAATAAAGGTATTAATTTGAAGTACTGCTTATTCATTTACCTAAGTGCCCATAAACTGTCATGCTGTAAAAGCAAAATGTTTTATTTAATACCAAAATAGACTTGCATAACCTTAACTCTCCAGCTTGGTGAAAGGAAAACATCACGAGTCTAAAATATACTGTCCAAAATCCAAAGGCGGTACAATTTCAGCCTCAGGCTTTTTCACAACTGTTGTGCTTGAGGCTACAATTAAACTTTTCAACTTTGAAAAGAAATATTTTAAAGAGAACAAACCTCCAAATTATTCTGACACAAGCTAGAGTGTTTGGCTTGTATAAATCAGAAAGGAACATTTCTGTATTCATTGAACATTTTTAAACAAGATTCAAGGTGCTGCATGGCATTTCCCACCTACAATACTCAGGCCCAGGCAGTGGGGGCTGTTTCAGTGGCAGGCAGAGGTACGTGGTGGAATTAGTAAGGGGAAGGATTTGTTTTCTTGTGCCTGTAGGAAATAGATTTTCTAAGAGCTTAAAGCTACTGAAACAGAGTTCCTAACACTTTAACAATCTAGGTCGTGAATTATGTACACAATATATCCTTGCATATTTTACAAAGGATTAAAATGATTAATAGATTTTATAAGAAGTTGCTGACATGAACAGCATGTGCTTCAGATGGTTATAAACACATCAGAAGCAGCTTGAGTCTAAAACTGTCATTGGCCAATGTTTCCTTCCTTCCTTCCTTCCTTTCTTCCTTCCTTCCTCCCTTCCTCCCTTCAGTGGCACTGTAAAGCACAGATTTGGTGTGCTCACTCCTCGGATGAATCCTCCTGCAGTTTATTTCCCAGGATACTTTCCTAGTTTTAACTGGTTGAACTATTTCAGTTCTAGATGAGTTTAGAGCAATATTTTCTTTCTTGCACTCAACTCTCCACCTTGGCCCTGCCTCATGACCGGGGGCAAACTGTGATATCAAGTACACGAGATGATTTTCTTCAGTTTTTTATTCCTTTTATCTACAAAAATGAGCCACAAACATGTGCTCCAATAGGCCTAACCCACCCAGGGTACATGTGATCCATCTCCTCGATGGAAGCACAGCTGGAAATTTGGTCCTGTACAACTGATTAATTCATACACCAAGAAAGGCTAATTGTGAAACCAGTTGGAACTATTCGGCCTTTTGGAAGGAGTATTTACTTCTGCTTTTGCCAGGCAAGAGGAGAATTATGTTCCCATTTATTTGACATTTTTAAAAGAAGTGGTTTCAAAGCAAGTGATAGCATCAGTTTAGAAGGATCCCATACTATCTCAGAACGATGTATGTCATTTCCTGAAGTATTCAGTTTATTGGAAAAAACAATTTATTTGTTTATTCTAAGCCATCCAACAGAAAAAAAATTTCTGGTTGATCTGATCTCATGCTTTCCTTGAGCTCCATCTGTTTCCCTTTGGCTTGTCTCGTACTCAGCTTGCAAATTCTCCAGGACAAGTAGCATATTCTAATCCTCTGGTCACAAAGTCCTCAGTACAATTAGGTCCCAGCCAAGGGTGGTGGGCACAGGGATCACAGTAATAGCTGCAAATATCAGACTTTCAGTGAAGCCCCCATGGCCCCTTTGAAGTTGTGCCGCTCCGCTTCCCTCAACTTCGCAGCCTGATTTGCAAACCACATTTGCACTGGGGAGTTTCTGACAAAAACTTGGCTTTTAGCAAGGCCTCAAGTCCACAAATTGTTGCTTTTGGACTGGGTTGAAATGCCTTCTTGAATGGGAATGTGGACTGATGTCCACTCGCACATATTTTGCCGTAGGTGGTCATCAAAGCCCACTTCCAGGGAGGACACATTGCTTCTCCTACTGCCCGCTAGTCCCTTAGGAGCCAGAGTTTCCGGTAGAGGACAGAGCATGAGGCCATGCAGGATGAACCAGCCCCCTGCCCAGACCTTGAATTACTGGAACAGCAGATACTGTACTTTGCATTATCCATGGAAAAGAAATGCCTTCCCTCAGGATGCCTTCCGCCAAGATCAGTAGCCAACGGGAAGCATTAACAGCATCTGTGATGCGTCTTGTGGTGCCTATTACTAATATGCATTATAATAGGAAAGCTGCTCTGTATTCCCGGGGAACAGAAAGGATTTAAGCATCTCCCTTCCAGAGAAGGCAGGTGATTCATCGTCCTTCCTGGGAGGACAGACTGACATATGCTGAGCATGTTGTACGCCCTCCTGTGAGGTTATAGAGCTGCCTCTATAGGCACCGCTCATGCCGAGGAAAGTGCCTCCTCCTCGCTTGCTCCCCCAAAGTGGAAACCATTTGATCTTTCCCCACGCTATAAACAGAGCTGCCTGTGTGCAACCGAGAAGAGCTGTTGGAAGATGTGAGATGTACAGCTCAAGTCAACCACAGAAAGCAAGAGTGGCACACGAGTTGCCTACACTTAATTAAAGTCATTCCCTTGCTTGGACTGGGGACTCAGACAATCCAAAAATATCTTAGCTCTTATTTCTGCCTCTGATTTTAGGTATGTGCTCTATGTTTGTCTCTTTTTGATGATAGGAAAATGGTATCTAAGGCTTTCTCCTTTTTATTTCATTTCATTTTTGTTTTGTTTTGTTTTAACATGGGTTTTTCACAAATCCTTTTCTGAAAGCTGGAGCGTAGATTTTGCAACAACATCTGAGGAATGGCAAATGTTCTATACATTGCTAAGGTGTGTTATAATCCATAACCATTTGTCTGTTAAAAAAAAAAAAAAGGTGTGTGATATACATTTTTTTTAGATGAGAAGCTAGGTGAATAGCTGCAGCAAAATTCATAGCTTTATTTTTTCCATTTTGTCACTCAAGTCTAAGGTCAGTGTTTCCTCGGTTCCTATGACATGATCCTGGAGGCACTTGCACACTAATTTTGTCTCCTTTCAGCAGAAGGGTGAACTTAACAAAAGGGACATTGCCTTGCACCTTGCTGACAATGTGCAACACTAAGAGATGGTTCGATCTTTTTTTTCTGGTTTATTTTGAAAGAAGTCAAGAGAAATCCTTCAACTTCCTCTAAATCATTTTCTTTTAAAGGCTGGATAACGGACGATAACGGAAACCAAAGGATGCAAGTCAAAAAGTTTTCGGCAAAAATGGGCCCATTGTCACCATGAAGAACACAGGAAAAAGAGATCTTTCTAGGTCTTTGATTACTCCATCTGATTCTATTAACTGCTGAGAAAGAGCAAAATGACTAGGCAATCAAAATCTGCAATAGAAGAAAATTACTTTGGCCTGTAAAGAAGTTAATCAAAAATGTACTTTTTTCCAAACATATTCATGCAAATATTGTCTTCCTTTTTTTAACCAAATTTTGAAGTGCTAATCAAAATGATGTGTTCATTTCAAATTCAAAACCTTTATAGATAACTCAGCATAAGATTTTTAACATTTTCAGCTGGTAATGCTGTTTGAAATCTAATATCTTGACACAAATCGCAAAAATTGATGAGTTTTACCTTCATTCTGCTGTGTAAAACACAATAGCTCAGTTTTAGCACATAAAGGAAAACACTACATTTAATTTCTGCAGTTACAAAATTACACAAATAATCCCACTTACATCGAGAACATAGGCACAGATATGGAAAGACTTGCATTAAAATATGATTAAGACCTTCAGCATTGCCAAAGCTGAGCCGTGGCAAGCAGATGTTTCTTCAGGATGTTTGATACTGCAGTATCATGGCAAGAGAGAGTTACAGGAAGGAGAATCTTAAAAGCTGCTTTGTTTTTTGGCTCAGTCCTATGTCTCCGAGAGTTTTTGTTTTCCCATTTGCAGCTCACCTGAATAGGGTAGGTGTCACAAAATGTAGACACACAATATGAATTGCCCAATCCCACAGGTCAATAGCACAGGGCAGAAAAAAGCCTCAGGCACAGCTTCATGCCATGCTAAAAAAAAAAATACAGCCTCCAGGACAGGCAATCTCTGCACAAACTGCAATCAATCTCCTTAAAATAACAGCTTGAAAACAGGGCCAGGAAAATATATTGAATTAGTCTCCAAAGTCGTGGCTGCCCAGACACTGAAAACTGAGAAACCTGAACCAAACGCACCAAAACCAGATGCCATGGCAGAAAAGGGAGCACTGGCAAGAACTTTTTGCTCTTTGCAAGAGAGTTTGCCCCTCTGAATCTATTTTGGGCTGACCTTTGCATGGCTCCACTTTGGATAAGACACAGAGGTTTCCTCCAGTCGGTACTGTCAACCCAGGCCAGCATAACTTTTAGACTGACTTGCCGCTCTGCAGGCAGAGACTGTCTTTTCAACAAATATGTAATTTCTTTCCAGACAGATGTTACGGGTTGAAGTATTTCCTTTTGGGTGTTCTCTTTGCTCGCTCTGTCTGATACAAGAAAGAAATGACCACAACAACTTTCTCCCTGTGCTTTCCCTGGTTCCAGGTAGGGGTGAGCAGCTGGCTGCGATTCTGTCTAGTTAATCACCACAAGTGAGGTTTTAAGCTTTAAATCTCTGAGAAGGGACCACCTGTAGCAGGTATAAGGCTTGGATTTATGGTCAAGTTAAGGCAGAGAGCTGTCCCACTTTCTTCTCACCGTTTTTGTGTGTTGCTGCAGAAGAAAGGTCAAAAGGCTTGCAGAATAAGTACAAGAAAGGGAAAAGCTATTGAATTTGTAAAGTATAAATAACTTTAGAAAACAAAACAGAAGATTCCAATTATAGTTGCAACATTGGGTCAATGGGAAATTAAAAACACTGAGGTAAATGTCAAGCATTCTCCCCCAAAAGTAACATCGTTTAGTGCAAGTGATTATTTTTTCAAACAATAAATGTGGAAGAATGTAGTTCTAGATTAATCAAAGCTATTCACAACTTCAGGTCAAAGCATCATGCCTTGTTTCAGCAAAATATCTTTTTAAATGTATTCAGAGAATTTCAAATGTTTCAGCTTCTCTTTTCACAATGACATTTTCATTACAAATTGACCTTAGAAGAGGTTTTCCAAAAAGATATAAAAACATTTACATCGTCCTAAGTCAATTCCCTCCTCCAGCCTCACATTTTTACTACTAAAGGGGCCAAATTAAAACCCCAAGTTGTTATTTCCTTAGCTGCATTGTTTTTGAAGGAGAAAGAATTCCTCCCAGAAATGGAAATCATGCCCAGCAGCCGCTTAATTTTTTTTCCTTAGTTATAAAAGTGGCCAGTTTAGTAACAGATCCCTTGAGATTGCAGACAAATGTACTAAGTGCTGAACTAATTTTCTCCAAATACCAAGGGTACCCTCATTAATATTCCACCAAGGTTTCAGGATCAACAGCAGCATGCAAAATAGTGTTTAATGGCAGCAGGGCTTATTATCAGAGCGATTTGGCCTCATCTGGCCTCCTTTGGCAAAATGATATGCATAATAAGGCATGTTAATGTTAGGCTCTTTGGCAGGTCTTAGGAGAGGAGACAGTACAGCTGGCAGGATGAAATGAGAGCAGCTGGAAGAGGAAGACTTGGTTTCTACATATTAAAACATTTGACATTTGGTATCTGAAGGGAACAGTGTTTGTTTAGTGCTAATAAATAACTTGCCAATGATGACAACTTGTAATGACAGCTTCTATTACGGTCTGGTTAATCCTCAAATTCAGCTTTGTCCTTTCAGACCATCTGCCGCCAATTTTTTTTGTTAAGTGTCATGCACTTGAAAAGTTGTAGTCATGCAAATACAGAACGTATGTCGTGGAGTCGTCGTTTCCAAATGAGGCAGGGCTAGAAGCCAGGCTTGGCGGGGACGATGCAGAATTGACTGCCCAGAATACCCAGGTGGGCAAGGGAAGTTTTATCGGAGCGTTTTGCACCTACATATGTCTAGTACTTCCCCAGAATGAGAGCCAACTGAGGCTGCCCTGTGCACAGGTCTGCCTGAATGCACTTTTCTTCAAGAATTCAAATTTTCTAGGCATGGGAAAATGCCACTCTTTTCCTACTGAATGAATGTGACCTATTTCTGTTCAGGAAATTATAAGCCTCTCCCTGTACAAACATCAAATAAACAGATGTCAGCACCAATGATTTCCTCCAAGCCTGAGGTAATAACCAGGCAATGCCCTACACATTCCTTGCGGACACAGCTGGTTGGTGTGGATGTGGTTTTACTGTTTCCGTCACAGTCTTCATGATGTCGGATGTCATCTATTTTTGGGATATCATTAGACCTTGCCCTGGGAAAGCAGCATTTTCAGTGCCATCAATTGCTTTACCTCTTTCACAGATAGCCTGCCAAGCTGACAGATGTTGGGGAAACCCAGAAAAAAATGCTATATATGTGATGAGAAAGACTACAGTTTGCAGTGCAGAACGTACACGAAACACAAGAAGAAGCAACTGCATGATAGAGAGAAAATTTAGCTATCTGTAACAAAAGAAGAAAATTATCTGGAAGTGATGACCCCTACAGCATGTCAGGAGGTGTTTGCCACTCCTTGTCCTTGTTTTTTTTTTTAAGAAAAGGTCTTGTTTCACAATATCTCAGAAGTCAAAAATGGAAAATCAAAAAAGGAAGACTTCAGGTTCTACTTTAAAACTGTAGTTTGCAGAAGGGACTATTTTTGCACAGAACTACATAGACCATGATTCTGCATTCAAAGTCTCACCTCTGATATAGTGTCAGGGCTGTCCTGTTTCTCCTATGCCTGGAATTCACCTCACCGAGAAGGTCCACTCTGTGGACACCTCCAAGACCCGTGTGGCAGCCATGGCCACCCTAGGCATTGTGGCCTCAGGACTGTTTGTACTGGAAGGGGATCTTGTCCATTTCCTCCAGGCTCTGCAGTTTGCGCAAAGGTGGCCATTTTCTGGCCTCCAGAGGCCTTGAAACAGGCCAGGGCCAGCCAAAGCCCTGAGCATATCTTCATCAACCTATGGCTCCTCGGACACCTTGACATCTGTCTTTTATATATTAGGTCCCTTAAACTTCCATGTCCTTTGCTGAAACTCTGCTTTGGGAACCAGTGTTTGGCTTCCACCTCTTTGACAGACCCCTCGGATGACCTGGAGTGCGGAGGGGTTCCACGGGGTCCCAGCCTGTAAAATGGAAACAAACCTGCCCCATCCCAGGGTTAAGTGCCCTCCTAACTGCCTACCTGCAGAGCATTTAGCATGCAGGATGTACTATGGGAACAAGCGCTTTATCCAAGAAAAAGGGATTTATAACACCGTAGGTAGTATTGTGCTGAAGAAATGCCCTTTAACTTCCCTTGAGAAAGAAATTAAGAGAACAATTCTATATGAATGGTTCGGCCTTCACCTGTGTGGGTTTTCTTTTGTTGTTTAAGATCCCAAGGAAGAACTGCCTGCCCTTTTCAGGTGGCGTTTCATGTACAAGAGGGATTTTCCCCCTGTGAATTGATTTCCCTCATTTTACTCACAATGTGAGGTACACATCACAGCAGCCTTCCCCAGCTATTAAGTACAATGTATAAAAGCAGGTCTCTCTACTGAGCATGCATTTAATAATGCTTAAATAGTCAATATCATACTATGAAACTCACTGTGTTTTTCTTCTGTGAAGTTTCCTTTGAGATACAGAGAATGCAATGAATCAAACAGAATATTTTAAAACACCGCTGCTTTATGAGTAGCCTACAATGACTGTGAATGCCGAACCAACTCAGAAACAGGCCGTAATTGGGCCTGCTTGTATTATCCAGGCAAAAGCAATGTTTACATGAAAAGCAGCGAAGTGAATGCAGCTGAGTGAAAAATATTATCTCTTTTCCGCGAGGGCAGATGAGGCTGGGAGGCCTGCCAGGCTATCTCCTGCGTGCATTTCCATCAGCGCTGAGAAGCTGCAGACCCACTGAAGCCTGACTACATCCGACCACATCAGCAACGTTCAACCCAAGACCAGGCAGCCAGCAAAGGGACAGCTCTGTGCCAGGAGGCACTGCCATCGTCTCACACAGATTTTCCTGAGAGCACTCCCTAGTCAAGCACACGTAGTAAAGCATGTGAGGAAGAGAATGAACAAATTATTCCTACCCTGCACCACTCAATTTTGAGCCAACTAATCACTTTCCTGGGAAGCCTGTCTCAGAGGCAGCCTGGGTCTGCTTTAATAAACATGGAAATAACATAGAGAAATTGTCCACTTGGCAGTCTTCTCCTTTGTTCTGTCCACAGTGGTGGCTGGTCATGTCCTTCAGGGCTTCCCTGGACACGTTAAACCATTAACACAAGTTGAAGGGGGAAGTTGCCAAGAGGATGGATACAACCTGCCTTTTGCATATGTTTTAGGTAGAGATGATAAAGGAGATGCCCTTGCATGCAGAAAGAGCCAGCAACCACTGCCTTTCCCCAGAACTATGTGTGAATATCCTCACACACCTTTTACAGACTTTTAAATATAGCCTGTTAGATGCCCTGGAAGGCCTTAACATTAGTCTTATGACACAGGGCCCTGAAAGTTGTGAGGTCAGGACAGATGGTTCAGATTTCCATTAGAGAAAAGCAGCTTGTTCTTTGCTTTTTGGTCTCCAATTTATATTACCACAAGGGGCTAGCAACACCCTCTTTGGAAACCAGTTTTCTCAGTCAGGACAAGCAAAACTTGAAGCATCCTAAATGGCTTCCAGAAAATATGGCCACATCATATCAGGCGTAAGAGGAGTCAGCCCTGTCCCGCCTCTGCTCTGACTTGAAGAGTTCCGGGGCTGAGAGACTGGTTTGTGGCAAAGACCTTGGCCTGTGTTCATGAGACCTGTGTTCAGTTTTATTTGGAAACTGTCTTTTGGGGTACTGGGCAACTACCTGCATCGTTTCCTTCAGGTACCTCGACTGAGGCTCAAGACTTCCTTGTGTCCAAAGGTGGTTTAGATTCAGTAAAGCGTGTGAGGTCCTGAGTCAGAAGAATAAAGGGAGCTTTAGTAGCTGAGAGACAAAAGTGCATTAAGTACTGAGGATTAGTACTTAATGTAATGTAAAAACCTCTTCCCGTAGCTATGCCCATGCTCCCGCATTCTGCTTTAACCTGAGGAGCTCCAGTTCTGTAGATGTAGCCATGCAAGGAGGTTGCAATTGCTGCCAGGGATGCTGGGCACTCACTCTGCACCCAGCTATCACCTTTGAATTTTGTCAGAGTATTTCTTTGTATCAGTCACTGCAGTATGGTCTTATCCAGGTATCATCACTCTGGGACCGTGGCAAAGCTCAACAGTGATGGCATCAGTAGCTCTTGGCTTGCTGGTACTGTCCGAGGTTTGTCTCTAAAATGCCTCCTTATAAAATGCCTATAATGATGGTTAATTTATGAGAAAGATTAATAGAAATTAGGGACATGGAAAAGTTTTTCATACTATCCTGGACATGGTCATTAGAGAAACTTAGATCAGGAAAATCTCGTATCACATAGTCTTCGCTTTTACACATTGTGATGAGCCATCTATGTCCTTTGCAGACTAAGTTTTAAAATACATGTAAATGGCTGTTGCTGTGTGGGTGCTTTTTTAAACTGTCTCACTGCTGTTTTTCAGTGGGACTTTGGTTTGTCTTAATAGGAAGAGCAGTGAAAAACTTTAATTAAAATTTTGCTGCTCCCTGGACATCTGTTCTTGAGAGTTATATAAAATATTACACATTGTTATAAAAATACTTCATATTTTATTTTAAACATGTTAGTAATCAGGATTTTATAGGGCCGTAGTGATTTATTAAGTACAGGATTGCAACAATAAAGGGGTATATGCACACACACATGTAAACACTTCTTTATATATGTTAACATATATGTATATATGTATAATGTTTTGTGATATCAATAAAATTCTGGGAAAACTTTGGCAAGGGAGCAGTTGACTTGCACATTGGTCATACGTGCTTTGCTTCTGATGTTCATGCTAGAGTCACCATTGCTCTTGCCACTGCAAAAATGACTTGAATGTCCTATAAAAGAGGGCATTCAGGGACAGTAATAACCCGCAGCACCTCTTTGGTGCTCTATAAATGCTTATTTGCTACAAGGCATGCTGATTTATAGAAAGCATTTCCTGAGGATGCATTTGTAACCTCTGCTCAGTCAAGATCATCCATGGAAAGCTTTGCAGCCAATGCTCCAATACTCATAAATGTTGCAAAGAAAACTATGAAAACTCGTTATCAATTTGTTCACCTACTCTAGATGATCCAATAGTCAGGGTTTTTTTCCAGAAATTTTTGAAGCTTATGAGCCATATATACCAGTTACCACCACATCCTCAATCCATTTCTAGACAAAATCTAAGGAGCCTAAGAATTTTGAAGCTTCACTCTAACCAGCGCATTTCATTTGAAAAACATATTTGCTGATTAATAGCATTGGAAATGACTCCAAGTCCAGACTACCTCCATTTAATCTTCAGATGGAAAGGTCAAGGACCAGAAGTCCTTTAGTAAGCTGTTTCCCATGTACTGCTGAATTTCCTAGGCTGCATAGAGTCCTGCTTTCTGGAGCAAAGGAGTCAAAAGACCTGTGGCTGGTTTCCCTTCTTATCCACTCAGCTCTCCAGTGCAAAAGCTGAAGGTTAGGAGTTGGCCAAAATAGCACTAGCAGAATAAAAATCTCAGCATCTCTTCTAATGCCGTGTGAGATTACATGGAAGAGCACGTGCGGCAAGCAAGCTGCTAGGCAGGACTCTGATGGATTAGTTGCATGTTTGGCTTGAGAATTTCCCTGAATTCCTATCCCTCTTTATTTTCTTCCTTCTTTTCTTTCTATGCCATCTCCTAGGTTGTCTGTCATTTTGTCCTCTCCCAACTGTTACAGATGTACAGAGCTTTTCAGCTTAACTATGCCAGCTCTAAAGGGAAACATTGTGATGTTGCCAGTTCACTGAATAAGGAACATTTTGTCCAAAACAAGCACACTGAGTGAGCTTATTATCCGGTCCAGCATCCCAAACACACGGAAGAACCTGGTTTATACTCAAGGCAGATTGCCTCAGAGATGGCGAACTGCTGGGCTGGTGGCCTGGAAGGTCACAGCAGCTGCTGGAAAGATCATAACCCCTTTGGTGTGGCATGGACCCCAGCCTCCGGGGCTCAGCTCAGCCACTGTTCTCAGGCACTCACGGAAGAACACCTGGTGTCCAAAGGCATCATCTCATAGGACTGCGAGCTGCTGGACAGACTTGCTGTGGCATATACTGTGTGTTTGGGGCAATTTGATCTGCTTTGGGTCAAAGTCAAAAGGAAAAAAAAAATCCAAAGTTCAGAGATCCTGCTTTCTAGCCAGTTGAAGCACTAGTTATAACTTTTACTTGCTGTTTTGGCATGGAACAGATTCCTCTTTGCAATTATTGTATCCTACCAACCAGAGAAAAATCAAAGGGCCAAGATTAAGATTTCAGTTGGAATATCTGCTTGGGAGCATCTACTCAAGGCAGTGTCTTACTGGATCGTAGCCACCATGCTGCCCTTGACTACAGACCTGATGTATGTGGCTCATTGACCATGTGCTTGAGCATTGCATAGCTAAGGGGGCTTATGTTCCAGCCTGATCTATCTGATTTGGGTAGTTCCCAAAGCAGGAACAGGGGTTCATGACCTAGAGAGCCATTTCTAGCAGCCCATGGTTCGTCTTGTATGACCTCTAGGGCAGTCTCAAGGATGCATGAAGGTCCACAAGGATGTATGACAAGGATGCATGAAGGTCCACAAGCTAGCAGATGGTTTACAGGAGACACAAGTCTATTGCATGTAAATCTAACACCATCTTAATCTCCAACAGAGCAAAGCATCACAAAATACCTGCTTCTTGGTGCTTAACAGGGGGCTGAGTCTGTATCAGTTTCAGGGAATCTGGGAATGCATGCCACTGCTTTCTAGTTTAATTTCTGCTCCACAACAGGCAAGAAACACCAGAGCCGCTCTCAGCCGGGTGCTGTCACCACAAGCTGCCCTGGCCACAACACGGAGCCGTCTGGACACGACATGAGCGCTCAGCCGCGAGGGAGGAAAGCAGCTTGTTTCACGCAGAAGTAAGACGCGGCAAGAGTGACCTAAATTCTGGGAGCTCCGGCGCGGCAGACCGGAAAGTCCATGGCAGCTCCAGACGGACTGAAAATGGGGCAGGCTTTTGTTGGGATAGGGAAATGATTAGAGCAAAACACGATGCTCTGTCCTACTTAATTGTGTTAATTGAATGTTCCTATGTCACCCTCCGTTTTCGAAGTGCTGCTGAGTATCGTGGGGAAAGCCACAGGGAGGGAAGCTGAACGTTTGGGCAGCTGGAGGGAGGGAACCAGGGCTTTTTGACTGTGAAGGAATAAGACTATGCTTGGAATGAGTCTCTGCCTAAGATGTTTCCATTAAAATGTTCAGCAAGTAAATAGTTAGAATTGTCAATAGGTACAATATCATCATTTGGTTTCAGAGTTAGTCCCCACGTTGACATGCAAGGTTTAGGCTCTAGGACTCATCAAGGGACTATTTGCAGACTGAGACAAGCTTCACTGACAGATTTTAAAGCACCTTTTTGTGAGTTAAAATCCTTTCAGGATTTTCTTTATGAATGTAATTGCTAAAAACTAGAACTGTTAAATTTGGATTATTTGCACATCCACACACAAATGTTCTAAACCTTCTTATTTTCCCCCATTTTTGTAAGACTTACAGGGTAAGTTTTTTGAGAAGGATATTTGTGACACTGATGTTATTAAAGGCATTTGAACTGAATAACCCAGTACTGTTTAGGACTATCTTGGCTATTCTACGTGCATCAGTTTCTTTATGAATACGCTCATCAGACTTGCAAGTAGGCAAATGTTATCAGTCTTCATCAAGCACTGCACAGACAAATGCATACTCATTTGCAAGGGAAAAATCATTTTTTCTTGATGAGAACAATGAGTAGCTACTTCAGTGCAAGTTTTTTGATGTCTGACTAGAAGGTCAAGTCAACAAGTTCAAGCCAGTGTGACTGCTCTCATCAATCCACAGTGCTCCATGGTATGATTTTCTAAATGACCCCATAATTATTTTAAATGGATGGATCTGAAAAGCAGTTCTACTCCTATATCTTTAACTCAGAAATTGCTAGGCTGATACTTGGATATAATTTTTAGAGCAGCTATCACAGGAAAATGACGACCCTTGGGCATCACTGTCTTTTTTTATGAATTGATGGGGGTTAATAAGCAAATAGGAAACGTGCCAGTAGTACAGAGATGACTAGAAGGCATCTGGAGCTGTAGGGAACGAAAAACTAGACTAAAACTAGTCTAGGAATCCAGGGTCAAAAGCCAGGCGCTATGTAGCAAAAGGGTGATGCTGATACAGCATGCCTGCTGCTGTGATGCTTACTACCTCCCAGAACCAGGTACATGGACCCAAACAGGGGTATTAGGATAGATCTCAGAGCAGTTCAACCAAATAAAATATAAACACAAGGGAACTGGATATTGGCCAAACTAGAGAGTGTTCAGCTGGCACAGGGCTGGGAACACTGGCTCTGGTGCCAGCTGCCTTTTCCCTTTGGCACAGGGACTGTGCTGAGAAAGGGGGCAGTTTTCCAGGCAGCAGATGATGTCCAGGCTAATCCTACACGTATGGATTACTGCAATGCACAGGTATACGTCCTAAGCTGCCTTGGGACCAGTGCATACAAGTCACCCAAAGCATCGCAGCTAGCTTTAGCTGGGTAACTGTCATTCCCATTTTTGCAAGCCCTGAGGTGCGTCTGTGGGAGGAAGAGGTGTTTCCACCAGGGGCAATGGCAGGCTGGTAGACTTTTACATCTTCGGACCCACAGTCTGACTAGTTTTCTCCTCACTTTTTCAAGACTGAGAGTCTATGAGAAGAAGACATAACCATTCTGGTGCTGACTACACTAAAGCGTTGCTGTTTCCTCCTGCAATTGTTTCAATGGAAATGTTGTCACTGTTAGAGACATTTTGAGGAGGAGCTTTTGTAATAGCTCCTCATCTTGAAAACTGCAATCCATTTCCATATCATTCATGAGGAAGACAGTAGTTTTTTTGCAGAAATGTTTTCTTAGGCTGTGAGTTTCACTTTCTGATTTTTTTTCTCATTTTCTTTTAAAAGACCCAAACACAGTGGCCCTCTGCTCCCACCACCTGCAAGATGCCATTAAGCTCTCTTTGCTCTGTTGACTCTTCTTGCTTAGATGCTGTGTTTGGTCATAAAATGATCTCTTCCAGGGAAGGTTCAACCACAACCCTACCTGATGGAGACTCCACCATCATGCTTCCCAGAAGAAGCTGTGTGAAAGATTCAAGTCCCCCAGCAGGTGTGTTGCCACTGAAAAACCTTCTTATGTCATGTAGTACCATTTGGCATGGTGTGCGTACGAAGAAGCCAATGTTAGGAAACACAGAGTCATCTCCTGTGGTCACCATTCGGTGGAGTTTTTTACTCCTTCTTCTCCAGCTCCTGGTCCTTCCCAGAGAAAAGCCTCCTCTAGGGAGTGGAGGTGGAGACTAGCTGCTCTCTCACTAAGTGTTCAAAGTGTTCAAAAGGATGGGCGAGCTGGAAGCCTGAAAGCATCAAGAAAACACATAGGAATGTGTCCTCCTTGCCCACTGAAAAGGCGTTTGGGTCTCAGAGCAGGGTCACTTTTCTCTCCGCTGTGTCAGAGGTGGGAGAGGGGCTGGGGCACAGCCCCAACGAGCTCCTCCGCCAGGGAAGACCTCAGCATTTCTTTCCCAGCTGGATCACTGTGTATCGTCCCTTGCACCATCTCAAGCACCCTATAGATGCAGACCCCGAGCCTCTGGGCCTTTTTTATTTATTTTATTGTTACCTGCTTATTTATTCCTGTTGCAACTAGGTCTGCAAGAGAAACGAAGGTCACGAGAACATGAGAAATCTGGGGGTGTCCTTGTGAAGCCTGTGCCATTTCCAGTGAAGTGTGTGCTGGCAGATGATGACTTGCCCTGCTGCTGCTCACTGTGCTGAGGACAGAGAGGTTTCCCCTAGAAAACCAGAAATGAAGTGTTGCTGTGAGGGCCTCTTTCAGATTGTCTCCAAAGAGAAATGGAATCTTTTCCTTCTGGTGAACCACAAGAAAATTTCGCTACATCCTGTTTTTTTGTGCGATGTATAAATAGACGGAGGAAAGAAATGACTGGTTAACTGTTTGACCCTAGTATAGGGGAAAAAATTGCAAGAAACCTCAAGAACTCACCCCATTAAGCATACAGGAAAATGTCACAGATCTGGTACCTTAATTATATGCTAATGGCATACTGCTAGGAAGAAAAGTCTCAGATATCTGGAAGAAAAATATTTGACTGAAAAGAGTTATAGATACTCACTTTGCAAAGACTATGGCTTCTTTCTTTTTGTCTTTTTTTTTTAGCACTTGAGAAACAAACAAACAAAAAAAACCAACCAAACAAAAGAACTGCATGAACCTTTGACATTTGTGTTTTATTTTCAGCCTTTAGGCATGAACTGAAAACAAAACAGATCCTGCTGCAGAAAGGTTTGTCAAGTGGGCAGCCTTTGAATGACCCTTCTCTCCTCAGTATTTTTCTAATTCATTTCTTGTAGCTAAGATTGCAAAGAGCTTTTACCCATCACCTCCTGGTGAACTTGTCTGCAAAATACTTACTATTTTTCTATAGATTTATTTGCTCCACATGAAACAAACAAACAAACAAAAAAGTTGATTGATAGAGATATGTATCAAAGTTAATAAAGTTATGCCCAGATGTGCAGTCAAAAGGTCTAGAAATATTTTTGTTAACTTAATGATTTGTTTAAGTTATAATTTCTCAAGGACCTTCGCATTGCAACTGAATGCTACACACTGTTGATATAGTACAAGACAAGAAGAAGACAGTGTAGCCAGCAGGACTAGGGAAGAGATCATCCACCTGTACTCGACGCTGTTGAGGCCACACATCAAATACTATGTCCTATTTTGGGCCGCTCACAAGAAGCACACGGAGGTGCTGAAGTGTGTTCAAAGGAGGGTAGCACAGCTCGTGAAGGGTCTGGAGCACAGACCTTATGAGGAGCGGTTGAGGGAGCTGAGGTTATTTAGTCTGGAGAAGAGGAGGTTCAGGGGAGACCTTATTGCTCTCTACTGCTACCTGAAAGGAGGTTGTAGTGAGCTGGGGTCGATTTCTTCTCCAAAATGGCCTCATATTGCACCAGAGGAGGTTCAGGTCAGATATTAGGAAAAATTTCTACACAGAGAGAGTGGTGAGGCATTGGAATTGCCCAGGAAGTGGTAGAGTCACCGTCTCTGGAAGTGCTCAAGACGTGTGTAGATGAGGCACTTAGGGACATGATTTGGTAGGCATGGTGGTGATGGGTTTATGGTTGGGCTTGATGATCTTAAAGGTCTTTTCCAACCATAACAATTCGATGATCTATGATAAGCTTGCTGGCTTGCTGGCTTGCTGGCCAGACCTAACCCCTTGTCTCCTTAATTATATAATGTTTCCCATGGAAATATCCCTAAGAGTACTAAAGGCGATAACTCTACAAATATTAGTTTTAGTTAGGTATTATGTGAGATTTCCTGTTGATCTGAGTGTTTTTTGTCCAAATGATTTCTTCTCCTTCACCCATTCAGTTGGAAAACACTTCCTCATTTAAACTGATATTGCTAAGAAAGTGTTGTTATTTTGTGCAGAACTTTCTTAGAAATCAAAAATCATCATGGATAATATTTGCATTTAGCTTCCTGTCTCTAAGTGACTTTTATTTGAAAAGTTTTAAAAACTAATGAAGCCTTTCACTTCATAACATTTTTGATCTTTTCTGTTTTTGTTCTTTCAAATGGTTTAGAAGGCAGCTTTGTATATGGTTTCTAAATTAGTCTGTTCTATGTATTATAAAAATCCCATTTTATCACCTTTATGAACTCATTGGTTTATTTGAGATGTTGAATAACTTTTACAGTCATATGAGAAAAATTAAGATACGAGGATTTAACAGAAATCTCATCTCTCCTCTCCTCTCCTCTCCTCTCCTCTCCGCTCCTCTCCTCTCCTCTCCTCTCCTCTCCTCTCCTCT
>JAWLRI010000285.1:1376639-1395168 GCA_034781795.1 Crypturellus tataupa
TTGGCACACCTGTGCTGTGGGAGCACAGCTGGTGGGGTCAGAGCAATGCTGCTGGCTTCCACAGTGTCCCCTTTGCTCTCCACATCTGAGCCTCATATGCTCCATGCCAGCTCCTGCCATGGGGAGGGTCTAAAGGGGCATGCTCAGAGACAAGAGGGTGCCTTTGTGTGTCCCAGTGGTGGCTGCAGGAAGGCAAACTTTGAATTGAGGAAGGTTATGAAGCAGATCATCTTGAGGGCAATCACATAGCATGTGTGGGACAACCAGGGGATCAGGCCCAGCCAACATGGGTTTATGAAAGGCAGGTCCTGCCTCACCAACCTGATCTCCTTTCTATGACCCAGTTACCTGCCTAGTGGATGAAGGAAAGGCTGTGGACGTTGTCCACTTAGACCTTGACACAGTTTCCCACTGCCTTCTCCTGAAGAAGCTGGCAGCTCATGGCTTAGATTCGTGTACTCTTCACTGGGCAAAAAAGTGGCTGGATGGTTAGGCCCAGAGAGTGATAGTGAATGGAATTAAATCCAGCTGGCCACTGGTCACGAGCAGTGTTCCCCAAGGGTCAGTGTTGGGGCAGGTCCTCTTTAATATCTCTATCAATGATCTGGATTAGGGAATTGAGTGCACCCTCAGCAAGTTTGCAGATGACACCCAGCTGCTAAGAGTTGATCTGCTTGAAGGTAGGAAGGCTCTGCAGAGGGATCTGGACAGGCTGGACCAATGGGCTGAGGCCCGCTGTGTGAGGTTCAACAACGCCAAGTGGCGACTTCAGTCCCAACAACCCCATGCAGCACTACAGACCTTGGGGAGAGTGGATGAAGAGCTTTTTGGCAGAAAAGGATCTGGGGGTATTATTCGACAGTCAACTGAGCATGAGTCAGTAGTGTTCCCAGGTGGCCAAGAAGGCCAACAACATCTAGCCTGTATCAGGAATGGTGTAGCCAGCAGGACCAGGGAAGAGATCGTTCCCCTGTACTCAGTCCTGGTGAGGATGCACCTCGAATACTGGGTTCAGTTTTGGGCCCCTCACTACAAGAAGGGCATGGAGGTGCTGGAACATGTCCAAAGAAGGGCGATGAAGCTGGGGACAGGGCTGGAACACAGACCATATGAGGAGCAGCTGAGAGATCTGGGATTATTCAGTCTGGAGAAGAGGAAGCTCAGGGGAGACCTCATTGCTCTCCATAACTACCTGAAAGGAGGCTGTAGAGAGGTGGGGGTTGGTCCCTTCTCCAACATAACTACTGATAGGACAAGAGGAAAGGGCCTCAAGCTGTGCCAGGTTCAGGTTAGATATTAGGAGGAATTTCTACAGAGAAAGGGGTGAGGCATTGGAACAGGCTGCCCAGGGAAGTGGTGGAGTCACCGCCCTCGGCAGCATTCAAGAAATGTGTACATGAGGCACCTAGTTTCACAGGTACAGGGATGATGGGTTTACAGTTGGACTCAATGATCCTGAAGGTCTTTTCCAACCATAATGATTTTCTGATTCTGTGACAATGAGGATATTTAATTGAGTAGTTTTTCTGCCTCATATTTATATCCATTTAAATGCATTTATCAGCACTGAAATTATAATGCATTCAACCATTAAATATTATTTTGCAAAACTTTGGCCTCAGGATCATTTTTGCCACAGCTCCTCAAGCCTTTGTTTGCTTGGTACTTGAAACCAGGGCTAAACCTGCTGACAAGGAAGTCAGCGACTAATCTCTTGTAAGCTGAAGGGGTAGGAGGAAGCCCCATTTGCACAAGTCTTTTCCTCCAGAAATATTTGCAAGTTGGAGATGTTTTTTGGCCTGAAAAAATGGCACTGCACAAGTATGAGATGTGAGTGGAGCAGAAGTTGTGTGCACACTTAACAAGTACAAAACTGTAAAGCAAAAAGTACCTTTAAAAGATATCTGGAAATAATTAGAAAGGGAAAAAAATCAAGATGGACAGCTGAACATTTATGGATTAGGGAAAAAAAAAAAAAAAAAAGCAATAGCCTCCATCACTATGAAAGTAACCGCCAAAGGATTTGTATAAAATTTGCTCTGCGCTTTTCTATGTTAAAAATTCTTGATATCAGGACACCAGCCCCGCTCTTCAGTAGCATGACTCACACAGTCAAGGCTGGCGTGGCTGCATGGAGCAACTGACACAAACTGCCGCGGCAGAACAGATACTGTTGTAAAAGAATTTACCTATTTATTCAATAACTGGGTCCTCATCGAAAGAAGTTATTCCAGAACTGCTAATATGGGAAACCCAATGCTACAATAGCCATTTCAGTTATTCCCCTCAGGTGAGGGGGTCTTTGCTTTCAAGACTAGTCTCACCAGCTTCCTGGGAAAGCTCATACATGGAAGGGCTGCAGACCTCATCTCTGCCTTGTTTGTTACAGAAACATGGAACTATTTGGCTTTTGCTCCCAACTCATTTCTCCTCAGTCCTATGGGATAGCTAATTTGTCTTTCATTAACATGGGGTCTATGCTTCTTGGCCAAGACTATATGATAATCCCTTTAGGTTTTATTTAATATTCAGGAAATAGCTTTGTTAGTTGTACAATAAATTTGGTTTTGTTTCCTCCTGGAGGAAATAAATTGAATTATTTAGGTTAAGTTATCAAATAAATAAAAACAAGAAAGGTCTTTTGTTTAAATTAGACTAAAAATATTAGCCCTGTGGGTGTCACAAGAAGAAGCAGTCATGGGACTCAGCAGCATAGTTTCAGGAGACATAGAAAGGAGACTGCTGAAACTAACATTTTTTTCCCAAAGATGTGCTTTTTAATTTGTTATAATTGGGCCATATGGATCAGCCAGAAAGAAACACAGGTGTGTTTGTTAGCTTTAATTCGAGATAGACTCACCAAGATTAGCCTTATCCTCCCACCATTAGGATCAAACTTTTTAAGTTTATTTCAGGATAAAACAGATGGACTAGGTCCTTCTTTCATACCACTCAGGGTTTGCCCATCCAGAAAGATTCCCTTTTTATACCTTCTCCTTTTTGTGCTTAACACATGCCAGGCTGGAGCACATTAGTCCAGTGCCTGAGTATAGCTTCATGATAAGGCATGAGCAACCTCAGCAACAACCCTCCACCAAAAGGAGCAGGTCCCACCTAGGTGCCATCCCTCCTTGCCTTTCATGAGCTTACGAAAAACAGGAGCTTCTATTTGATAAAAGCAAACAAATGGGGTCAGGGAAGTTCTCCCGAGCTCTCTGCTGAACTCTGTTTGCACAGACACACTAAGCTCATCTCTCCACTCCCTTGGTGGGGCTTCTAGATCTTTCCAGGTGCCTATTGATTATTGACTAAACTAGCTGCTGCAGCTAGCAGGAACTCCATTTTTTTTTTCCCAGAAAGACAGAAAAAAAATTTTATAACTGGTGACCCTTCCTCCTACCCCCCTTTCAAGAGGGTATTAACTGCTCTTTGTGAAGAGGAATGGCTTGCATTGCACAAGGTTGAGCAGCTATGGAATCAAGAGTCCAGAAGAAGAAATGAGAGCAAGTTATGCTCCAAGAACTATTTCTTAACTCTATTACTTACTTTCTTTAGTACAAAACCCAAGATGGCATCCAAAAATAACTCCCTAAATCAGCTTATTTTATAAAAATCCTTAGACTGCCTTGCCAGGCAGGTGAGTGATGTGTTGCACTGGACAACAGACTTTGGGCTTGAATGGGAGAAGTTAGGAGCATAACAGAATTTATTTTCAGGCATTGCAGAACTGCTTTCTTTGGGAATGCTGCTGCTAATGACAGTAATAAATTTGCCCTGTAGAAATTCCTAGAGGCTTCATCACCAGAGCATCTTGTGAGCACTCAAGAGCTACAATCTGGTTCTCTCGTGAAGTAAAGCAGTACCCCTGCTTCCCAAGCAGGGACCAAGGAGTGATTTGGACAAGGGAATACCGCAACCTGGCAATATATCTGGAAATAGATCCCAGCTCAACTCTTGCTTTGGTTTCTTAGGAACAGAGCCATTTTTTCTCATTTCTAGCCATGTCTATGGCCATCATCTTTTTAAGTAGGAGGTAACAGGATTTCTTGCTTTGAGGAAGTTGTTGACACATCTGTGCACCTGGACCAGTCAAGGCTCATGCAAAACTATGATGGTCTGCTTTTTTACTGAAATCAGAGGCTGCTCATTCCACTAGCTGGCACTTCAAGGGAGATGATGGAGTCGTAAGCATCGCCCAGCTTCGTCCTTGCCTGGTCTGCCTCACCACTGCATGCAGCCAAGATCGCAATCTCATTGCCATCTCATCGATCGAGGACTGCGGCCCGACACCATCACTATAAAGTTTTCCTTGATTTAAACTGAGATTTCAGCTAACTCAGTCTCCTCTTCCCTTCTGTTTAGGACTGGTCTTACAGCATTTCTCTGACATGTGCAACCAAAGTCTTTGGTTCCCTGTCTTTGAAGGCCCACACTTACCTTTGCAGCACAGTAGAAAAGCTTTGGAGCGTAGAGGGGCAAAGGAATGACTATTACTGTCACCTGAACCTGACTAACTGCTCTGGAGCCATAAAGCTGCACAAGTACCTCAAACAAAATCATCCTTCTCCTGAACGATTCTCTTCTGGAAGGAGAAGCTGGACAGAATAAAACTGAACTGCCAGAGACAGCAAGGCTGGGACAGAATCACAGAACCACAGGATGGTTAAGGTTGGAAGGGACCTCCAACCTTAACCAAGAGATCATCTTGTCCAACCCCCCTGCTCAAGCAGGGACACCTAGAGCACGTGGCACAGGGTGGCATCCAGGCAGGTTTGGAAGATCTCCAGAGAAGGAGACTCCACAGCCTCTCAGGGCAGGGCTCTGTCACCCTCACAGGAACTTCCTCACATGGAGGTGGAACTTCCTGTGGTTCAACTTACACCCGCTACCCCTGGCCCCGTCACTGGCCACCACAGATGTCTTGTTATGTCCCATCCACAATGGAATGAGGGGCACATCTATTCAAGGTAACCAGCTGAATTTTAGGACTCTCATCACAAAACCAAACACGCAGTCTGAAAGCTAAAGGATTTCTTGTGAAGTGATATCCATTCCACCTTTACCAAAATTGTAATGAGTAGCTTCAAGTCCCTGTCACACCCTTATCAGATGAGGATGGTCACATGCTGCAGTTCTTCCAAAGAGTTATGAGTGTACAATGTATAATTGTTTATTTCTGCCTACTTTTCCCTCAATAGGAAAAAAACTGCATATGGATGCTGCAACTCACTGCTGAATTTCAGTTTATAGTCCTCAGTTACCTTGGAGACTGTAATTCTTTTGTCAAACTTGACCAAAGTATCCATCAAAGAAGATACTACAAGGACAGATTGTCAGATGGACAGACCAGCCCATCTCCACCGGATCAAATAAAAAATCATCCACAAGAATTCAAGTTCGCAACACACTCAAATGCAAATGTGTATATGATGCAAACCAGTGCAACTGGACACTTGCACCCCGCTCTCCTACGCAACACTGCAGTGTTTGGGCAGGTGCTCTCCAGGAAACAACCGTCCTTCCCTGATTACCCTTCCAAAGGTAGCTACTTGGATCATGACAGACGAGCTTGAGTAGAACAGCTTGGGAGGAAATTGCCTTCTTTTCCCATCCTGATAAAGGAACTAACCTCCGAGAACATCTGACTGAAAGCTATATGTTTTCAATGTGTTCCCTTCTGCTAAGAAAACAGCCAAGGGAGGCCATCTTTTGTGCAGCTTGAAAAAATTCCAACAGCTTGATAAAACATGACAGCTGTGACATAAAAAATCCCAGAGGAAAAGATAACTTGGAGTCATCTCCCTGCTGCCTAACACATGGCAGTAAGCATATTTCTTTGGGTTCCTAGGTGTTACAATAGTTCTTTAAGATTTCTTATCACACAAAGCAGAGTACAAATTTGCTATTATTTTTCTGTGAGATGCTAGCTTATTTGCAAAATATATCCAATTCAAAATGTAATTGTCTTCATTTCTTTCTTTTTCTCCAGGAAGGAAGGAAGGAAGGGAGTTATTGCTGTGCTGGCAGCCAGTGTTGATAAATGGACAAATTAGGAAGTATCTTCAAGTTCACTTTAGTAACAGATTCAGTGTTTGATCCTCCTTCCATTGCTATTACAGGCAATAGTCCCTAGTTTCAAAACAGCAGTGTCCTAAGTTCTCAGACTAAATAAAAGTTAGACTGAGTCTGAATGGAAAGCAAGATTTATTCATACAGGTTAAAGTGGGCAAAACACAGTTTAAGTTAAAGACAGCAAAGCAGAGAAAAGTAATTGAATTCATTGCATTATTCAGTGCTGTTGAAAATCCATTTTGGCAATAGCACCCTCCCCACCCGCAAGAGACGTTGCCGGTGAAAGGACAATGCCAAGAGGTACTGCTCCCATCCTGTGCTTTGTGACTAAAAGTGAGACCTGGCACTTTTTTGTTTAGAAATAGGAGATGAATGGAGCAAAGAAGGTCTGAGTGGCTAGCTCTTCTCCACCCCCACAGCAAAAATCCCTCCTCAGTCTCTCAAAGTCATTTTTCCAATAGAACATCCTGAGGCTCAAAGCAGCCTCACAACAGGTTGGACTTTCACAGCTCAAGCCTCTTCCTGTTAAAACAAGGTGTGAGGATGTCAAAATAAGGGGAGGAGTTATCCATGTGCTGTAATGCAGCAGGTCTCGCAGCCTGCACAAACCAGCACCGTGCATCGGGGTGCATTAGGGACAGCGGGTGAGAGGCACAGTTATTAAAGGCCGTACTGCTGAGGCAAATAAAGGCAGGCAGCCTCTCCACTGGAGGGCATGCAAGCTTCCAGCCTTCCGAGAAGAGGTTCCGAACATCCTGCGAGTTTTAATGACCCTTTCAATGCTCTAGTGATTTTGCCCTTCAGTCACAATTCAACAGCTTTAACCATGCAGGAAGCCTGCTCTCTATAAAAGAGAGTGTTTCTCAGGTCTGTACTAAATAAAAATTTAGGTCATCTTTATTTTTACTCCATCAAGCATAATTTTTGCAAGAGAGAAATCCAGAAGGAAGATGATGGCTTCACCAGAGTCCCTGTGAGGTTTGAAGCATTTTGCAACTCCCATGTGGAAAAACTTCTTTTCACGCAGTTACTCTAACTGAGTGTGTATTTTGTTCAGTATAAATATCATCATCGGTGATAAAGTAGCCTCGGGACCCCAGCCAGGATCAGAGTTTCATTCGCCCGAGCAGTGTATGGCCTGGGGTGACAGTCAGCTGGAGGAGAATCGCAGATGAAAGGAAGGTAAGGGAGAGAAAAGATTGGGAAAAGATTGTATAATTTCATAGGAAAGGGTAGGCATAAGCTGGGGGAAAAAAAAAGGCTTTCTAAAAAGTATAATGATTTCATACCAATACACACACAGTAGCCACCAGCATCCCCCAGTGGCTTTTTGTTATTTGTACATTCATGTACACGAGGAAGGAAGCACAAGAAGAAACACATATAAGCTGTGGTATAACCTCTTTAAACTGCAGGGTGCAGTGGTATCTGGCTCTGCGATCAATCTCCAGAGATTAGATACTTCTCAGAAAATTACAGCTTCTCTTCTCCCACCAGATACAGCAGCCAGCTATGGGGTTCAAGCTCCCAGAATGTGGGAAGCCGTTTACTGACAGCCTTACCATTGTATTGTCTCTGTTTTGAAAGATAACATTCACTTCCTCCAAGCAAAGCAGGAAAAAAAACATATTGAAGGTGAGGATTTGAACCACACACCGCCCCGCAAAGAAATGTCTTGTAGCACCACAACTGTTAAGAGCAAAACAACCGGTGACTTACCAGAATTACTAGGCCCCCTATTAAAACTATTCGGCGATATATTTGAGAAGCAAAAAAAGAAGCAGAAACTAGGAGATACCTTCTGGATTAGAACTGAATAAAATCTTGCCATCAGGAACCATCTTGTGCAGGCCCGAGGCAGTGACAGCTTCACACCAATGCATGGTGAGGTGCTGAAGCCAGAGCTGGCCCCACACAAGTCTACGGGTGTTCAGTGCCTCACTGATTCCAGCAGATGTAATATTTCCTCTCTTGTATGCCCCTGCAGAGATGCTCTTCCCTCATGCTGAGTACTCAGATACTATGGGGTTAATTTGGGCAGTTTTCTCCCTGTCTCAAACTACTCCTTTGTAGGAGAGTGGCTGCTTGAAAGGTAGACATTTCAGGTGCACTCCAAAGACGCCACCACTGCCACCCGCACAACCACTATCACCCTCTGAGTGTGCCAGACCTCTTTAACCTTAAGGGAAGATTCAGGAAAACTCCCTACCATCTACCTCCCTACCCAGTAGCAAGTGTTTCCCAGTGGATATGCATGGGGTTTGGACCAGTGCATGATCAAAGCAAATGCTCCAAGCCTAGGTAAAAGAAATGAACATCCACAGAGGTGATGGTAGAGCAAAACAAGAGCGGTGTCCCCACAAAGCAGAGCTAGCTCAAGCCACATCCATCTCCCCACCCATGGTGGGGCCTTATGCCAGGGAAAGAGACAGCCCTACCAAGAGTGATGCTAGTGACAAGGCCTGAGGAGGCCACAGCTCTTGGCAGATGAGATGTCTTTGCTCACGCATCTGCTGAGGGCCCACAGAACATGAGGAGAGGCCAGGCCAAGTCTAACATCCCTAAACATGGAGCAAGGGAAGTTCAAACAGAGGCAACCTTTGTAAGAGCTCCCTTTGCACAGACTAATACAGTGTTCAGTGAACTTTACTGAACCTAAACACATGAGGCAACAGAATGCCCTAGTTTTGAGTCAAAATCAATAGTAATAAATCAGTAAATGGTAAAAATCCATTCAAGAAAAGACTGTGATTGTAGTTTTTTTATAAGGAACACAAGGACCACATACATTGTGCCAGTTTATACCTCACAGGTTCCTGCTGTAGCCATGGCAGAGAACAAAAATATGCAATGAGGGCGGAAGAGAAAATAAAAATGATAGTTTGGAAAAATCCTTTTCTACCAAGTCATGAATTCCAGTCCGAATCAGAGGTGATTTTCCATGTATATAATGACATTGTATTGCACCCTGCCTCTTGGTTTAAGGAAGAGAAGATGGCTCCTGCCTATTTCCAAGGCAGTAAGGGCTATCGGCAGTGGAGCTGTCTTGGTCTGAGGGGAAAACAGAGTTTCATGTACAGCTCAGCTAAGCCAACGCTCTGATTTGTCAGAGCTGGAAGGAGGCGCTTTCCGCAAAGATTCCTTCTGACGGCACACAAGCGGGAAGAGATTGCGTATTTGCAAACTGCTCCCCAGCCTCGCTAATTCCCACTCAAGCCTGCAGCTTTGTAGGTTTAACTCTCCTTTCTCATCAGCTGCTTTCAGGAAAGCCCTGCTGGCCTGGTATAATGCAGGTCTTTGCTCCGTGCAAGAGCAGTCATTAAAAAAGCAGCAGTCGCTTTTCAGGGGTTCGGTTTAAAACCAGCGCTCTGCTATGGGTGGGTGGTACTCAGAGCTAAAACCAGAGGCAGAAGTTGGTGCTTTGAGAAATGCAGAAGACAACTGAAGAGCGAGCAATAAGGGCCTGTGGTTACTCCTACGGGAGTCACCGCGTGAAGTCACAGTGTCCCAAGGTATTTTTAAATACGTGATCAGTGGGTAGACGTTTTGGTTCTTTTAGGAACTAAATATTCCGAGGGCTGCTTGAGATTTGCCAGCAATGTTAATTAGCTGGAGGTTAACAGTGTGTATTTTGTCATTCAAAACTTAGGCTGTGGGCTCCTTTCCTAGATTATCAGGGTGCCAACAAATACTAGGTTTTGGCCCATTTGTAAAATACCTACCTAAGCAACTTTTCGTGTTCTCTACCTCACCTTAATTGTCTTTGTAAAAATAAGCTATATGGGTTTTGGTTTCCGTCAGTTTATGGCAACATCCTTCTCAGTATGGATTAAGTGCATACTCACAAAATTTTATTACTTCTGTATTGCCTTGTGTATCGGAAACAAAAGACAGATGTGAGTCTCAACTTACTCCCAAGATTAATTTTTTTTTTTCTTCAGCAAAATCTTCACAGGAATAATAGCACATCCTCCCTAAGGAACCCCCAGGGAAGAAACAGATGAGAGCCCTGCAGACTCCTTTGTTCCTCAGCCACAATAGTTTTGAGTCTAAATGGTATTTATTCAACAAACCTGCACCTCTTGCATCCAAGTGACAAAGCAGGGCAGCTGGCAGCCTCTAGCTAGGCTGCAAAGTCAGCCTGTAGAGCAAATGGAGGAAGAAAGAAAGGCAAAAAAACCCAAACCAAACCAAAACAAAGATGCAGTATGTAGCAAGAAGCAAAGACCTGAGTGAGCAGAGTGATTTGGAGAGAGCAAAATCCTAATTGTGGCTGCTAGGCGGGAGGGAAATCTCTTATGGAGATGTGCCCTCTCCCGGCCTTGCAGGGGAAACGTGGCGGGCCGGCGGTCGCGGAGGGTTTGGGAGCCAGGATCTCTCTCTTCTCTAATGCTATTAAGCAAATAAATGGGATGGATATCAACCCAGCCATCTTGTGCTAACAAGTGAGGCCCTTTGGGTCAGGATCTAAATAAATAGGGGGTTGCCTAAATCTCCACTCCCCAATGGCTATTTAAGCACGGCTACTTAAGCACTGATTTTTTTTAACAAGTGCTGGTGCACCTGAGCCTACAGAGGGCTGAAATCCCGTAGGTTTCGCTTGAATGGTTGCCAGTGCCTTGAAAGGCCCCCTTGCTATTTAGATGCCTGAGGATGGTTATCTGAACCCAGCTTTCGGTCCCTGTTCTGCTGTTGCTGCTTTTGTTGTCTGTGATTTGAAATCGGGGCCAGGAGGGAAAGGGCTGAGGATGCACTCATGAACAGATTTCTGCTCCTTGGGAACGCATGGACAGACAGCACAGAAACTTTTGTTTCCTGGGTAAGTTAAAGAGGTTCATGCTGAAAATCTTTACTGAACTAAAGCATGTTTTCCTGCCCTTCAGACATTCCCACAGCCCCTTCAGCATCATCAGCCCTCCAGAACTGCAAATCTCAAGCAGGAACAGGGGTTTGCAGCAGCATTTCTTACTGCATCCTGCACTGGGGTAGCTTTTCCGTCCTTCCTCCTGACTTCAAACTGTGGTCAATAGTTCATTAAAGTAAATACATCTTCCTTGCCTAGCCTAGCCTAACATCCATCTTTACAGTCTGCATATAACCACGGGCACTTCAGCCCCTTTGGTTACCAGAACTGTTGCTGATATATATTCATACTGGGTGCACAAAAGTTGCCAGTTTGCTGTTATATCCCAGTAGCCTGTGGATCAAGACCTGTCTTCATTTAGGAGCTTCTGAGATGTCCTGTACTGAGCAAATGTTTCCAACGTCCTAAAATGTTCCTTCTCTGTGAATAGAGCATGGCCCTCTTAAACTGTTCCCATTAACTTTGGCAGGCCCTTAAGGCGTCCCCCCCCTACGACAAAGCAACGGGGAGCCGGTCAAAGAAGAGAACTTCATAGAAAATGGTTTTGAAATGTTTAGTGTGAGGTGGCTCTACTAACACAGGGGATATATTGATGTTGCAGAGGAATAAAATGTGATTTTGGCAATCTGGCATGGCTAAAAGTAAGTCAATAAAGCCAAAAGAATTTCTCTTTTATATTATTTGAACTTTCTACTTACGGTGCTGGGAGACATGGGACGAGTTTCCTCTCAGTTTACAAAAGACATACAACAAATCTTTTCTTCTCTGTTATCCCAGTATACGATCCAGCCCTTGGGGCTAAAGGGGGAAATGTCGTTTTTACAGCTTCAGAGGGTGAAAACAATGGGATCTTTCCTGATTTATGTCCTCCGTGCTTTCATCCCAGCTGTAAGCACCAAACCCTGTACTATAAAATTGCATAGGTCTGGTCTCCTGGGTGACTTGGCTGAGCTCGGCATTCTAGTTAATTAAAAAAAAAAGAAAAAAAAGATGGTGCTTCTGTGCCTGCTCTCAAGCTGAAGATTACACTCCATTTCGCGGGCCATGTGCCACGAAGCCCTGTGAGACATGCAGAAGAGCTGCCCAGATGATGCCATGCTGTTGGGCTTTGGGGAAATGAACCCCGCTTCTGTCAGCACCCCATAGCACAGTCAGTGTGGCATCACCTTTGCAATTAGCCAGCTGCACGCAGCAATACAGGGCCCCAAGGCTTGTCTGAATTTCCTTAGCCTGCTTGTAGCAGTAACAGCACATCACCAATGATCAGGTGCCGTCAGTAACTAAGTTTTAGCTGTAACAGCAAAATTGTCCAAAAGGCAGCCAACCAATGTCAAAGCTGGTATTAGTTTTAGCTTAGTTTTGTGGAACTGCATGGTCCTTACCTCAAAACATTTTACTGCTGGCATCAGCACATCAGCTGCTAAAGAAGCTGGACACTAGGAAATCACTGCAACACCCTCACCTGTGGAAAAGGGACCTTTGCTCTTGGATCGTGGGTGCTCGGGTGAGCAGTACTGCAAAGAAGAGACGGCGATGACAGATTGTCTATGGAGAACAGTTTTAATTGCATTGTTAGTGGAAATAACTGGATAATAAGAACAGAAAGAGTTAATATCCTTGTAACTGAGCTAATAGTAGCTCCTTGCTGGATTGTTAAAACATTAATTATACCAGCAACCAATTCTAATTCTTGACTCCATATAAAAGGAGCCAAATATTCCTTTTGAGAGCAATACTGCCAGTTCTCACAGTTTACATGGCTATCAAGTGAAAAACAACTAGTATTTATCTCTTTTGGTTGCTTTCCTTATTTTAACTTTTTCACTGAGAGCTTTTATAGATTTTATCTTTATCATTTCTTTTCAGATATGGAATATATTTTCCTGTGATGCTTTTCTGCCCTTAAGCCCTGTGAGAAGAATTTTCTAAGGAGCTATTGCCACAGTCCATGCTCCAGACTCTTTTCCTGTCCTTGGGAAATTACCTTGGCAGCACTGAAATTCCACAGCACAGTAGCTAGATAAGTGTTATTTGCAACAAAGATAAATATATCTGGAAAGAGTACCAGATACCAAAACTCAGCTTGGAGCTTGCCAGTCATCCCTGTCGGCTACTTCACTTCTGCGTAAAGGAAAGGCTGTTCTCATGTTTGCTCCTTCCTCCCTAGGCCTTCACCAAGAACTGCAGCTGTGCTGTTGAACGGCTTTGCAGGCCACCCTGCAGCAGCTCCACTTGGTTCACACGGCTCTGTCACGCAACAACTGTCCCAAGAGCTGGAGAAGGTCAAGTGTCTTGGTGGGCTGCACTTTGTGGACATGGATAATGCACACAGTGCTTGTATTTTTGTTCCCAGAACGTGACTTTGACAGGGTTATCATCGAAGCTGACACACGCTGCTGTTTTACAAGATATTTATCATCGACAGAGTCTTTTGATCAATATATTTAAAGCCACGTACAAAGGTGCTAGTAGCACTACCTGGGACTAAATAGATGTTTTTGCATTTTCCTTTAAGTTAAGCAGCGAAAGGTTGTATCTAGCACTTCAAACACTGACCTTTCAGCAAGAAAGGTTCCACAGTCAGAAAGGAATGACAGGACCAACCAACAAGTGAGTCGTATTTATTGTAAACTGGCATTAAGAGGAATTCTGAGAGAAACCATTCAAGGCCCGCTCTCATTAAACATAATGTATTTATTAAAATACAGTCTACTTGGATATTCCTTGATTCTCTTCATCCAAAACCTTCAAACCTTCCATCTAACCTTTTAAGTTAATTCCTAGTTTTTGTCTATCCTACATCTATAAAGATATTTTAAGCATTACCTGTAATAGTTTTTATGTTTGTCGCTTTGCTTCAGTTGGCAATTCTATGTTTTTATTAAACAGCTGCAAAGAACATGTGCCATATTATTCTTGAATACCTTCTTTACATACAGAATGCATTATTTGTCTTCCCCTTTCTTATTCCTTTCTACCAGTGGATTTCATACATGTGAAACTTTGTTTGCTATCCTTATCAGTATTTTGAGGTGTTTTTGTAATAGGGAAAGTATATTAAAACTTGAGTTAGGGGATATTGAACTCAATTTTTAATAATCAGATGACACTTATTTTATATGATTATTCGTCTCTGTAAACACAGTGAGCTACAAAGCACTGTTGTACTTAAAACTAAACCCTGCCATATTGAAACACAAAATTTTTGAAAGCTTATGAAAATAAATAATATGCTTTTCCTCACATTGCATTATGCAACGTGCCTCTGACCAATATAAGAAATTCCTATAAAACATACAAATTCCCCAAAGCAGTGTTTTCTATTTATCCTGGATTTAAGGATAAAAACTGGGAAAATGTGCAAAGGAACTGTCACCCACTATAGTGTTCCTTGGGGTTTGAAAAATGCTCAAATGGACTACAGCATATACCTCTGCATTTAAACAAACAAAAAAAGCTTATGTTTAACTTCACCATGTACATGATACATCAGCTCCCCGCTGAATTTCACAGTGAAAGATTTTACTTCAGTTTCTTGGAACACTGTGAATTCACAAGCACACACAATTCCCCTCTGGAGAGAGGTATTTATCTACCCGTATGAGATCAATCCTAAATATAGACTGTTCGTTGCACACCTTAGCAAAGCAGCAGCTGGCAATGCCAAGCAGTGTGGAGAAGCTCCTTGAGGAGAGTCAGGCTGTGTTAATGTGCTAAAGCTCCCACCTACAATATGCTAGAAGACATTGTCTAAATATACAGTGATGGCAAATGCAGATATTCAACAGAGAAGAGACAGGCCCATAACACACTAAAGCAAGGAGAGCAATAGCTACTTAATGTGCATTTTCAAGATGCGTTACCCGTGTGTATTTCATTGCAGGAAGACATGTTCCTTCTGGGCACTTCAGCCTGCGAGGCCAAGTGTATGCCAGGGGGACTAGAGCTTCCAAATTCTGTAATCAATCACCATTTTCCCTACCCACCACAGCTAGAAGAGGTGACTAGTTATGGATTCTGCATGCTTAAAGTGACCCTGGTCCCTCTCCCCCTGCCTTTTTATTGCTTGCTTATACATAAATCCCACCTTTGATGACACATAGGATCAACATGCATCAAAACTTCAATATAGCTAGAGAAAGGGTTATGCCTGCAGAGGTAGGCCTATCAAGCCATCAACTATCAGCATTCCCAAGAACATAATTCAAGTTTCTAATGGAAAGCATCATCCACTTTAATTAAATGGCAGGAAGGAGTTAACAGATCTTGTATGTGTGCATTTAGTATGAAGTCCATATCACAGAGCAGTATTCCAACATAGAGGCAAACTTAATGGAGAAGAAACTGCCTCAGGAAGTCACTGTCTAGTTTGATGGGAAATAGTGAGGTGTTTTAATTATTTGCCAGACTAAGACTAGGGAAACCACCAACACAGGTCAAAATGAACGCTATTCCCTACCAAGACAACAACCAGGGAAAAAGGAGAATAAAAATAGGAGAATTTAGATTTTTTTTTCTTTTTTCTTAAGCAAGACCTACAAACAAGGGTAAGAGCAGGTGTTAAGTTTTGGACAAAACTTAATGCACAGTGGTAAACTGAGTAGTACAGGGTGATAGAAGAAACCCTTTTTGAAATGATTCTCCTCTTAGACCACCACCATTTTCCTTGTTTTATTGAAAAAAAAAATCATCTGGAAAACATCATTTAGAAAACGCTCATAGTTAAACAAATACAGATTAGAACATCCAGATTGAAAGACAAACAGATTAGAAATCAAATAACTGAAATATCTCCACCAAAACAAAATACTCTAAGAGATCTTCTTGGTTTATGTTTTGAGATAGTTTAAACATACACTAAGCATTGTTTAACAGTGTGCAGGCAGCAGTCTTGTTTATACATATAACAGAGCTTCAAGAGATTTTTTTTTTTTTAACAATTATGTTTTAGCTTTGAGCTGGCAGGAAACAGTTACCATCTTGCCCCTGTCTGGAGGTACAAGTGAAGCAATGTCTGAAGATGAGAGGGCAGGAGGAAAGACTTCTGAGAAAGTCATGGGATATAAGATTTTTTGTTGTTGTTTGCCTTTTGTTATTTTTAATACTTTCACATATAAAATTTAAATATTTGTATGGAAACAAAAAGTCTACATTAAGTAGTAAAAAAAAGAAAGAAACGAACAAAAAAAAAATCCACAAGCTATTTTTCTTTCTGGAGGATTCTTTTATCTGAGTAAAAGTACTTCTTGTCTATGTTGGAAGGCTTTCAACCAGCATTGCCCTATTGCAGAATGAACCACACGAATCTCAGTTCTTCATGTGGCTTTCACAATGTCTCTGAAGATTCCAGAGGATTAGAGGTGCAAGATTCACATACAACATTCTCCAATAGTTCAATTTACATGCAGATGTTTTTTAGACATTATTATATAGAGAAGCAAAACTTGATTCAACAACAGTCAATCTTGCCTCCAGTGCCTTCAATACGGTGTCTGCCTATAACATAAAGGCATAAATACACTTGGTAAGAAACAGAACTTTACAAAACAAAGCATATATGTCAATGAGTACTAGAAGTCAATCAGGTATTACCAATCCTATTGGATTCTTTTCCCACTACCTTCACCGTCTAGAAGTTTAGTCGATTCCAATAGGATCTCTCAGCACTCTCTAGAATCCATGCCAGTCACCCTCACACTTTATGAGGGGTCAATTCCAGGCATTCAACTTCTCTTATACGAGTGTCAGCTTTCAGACCTATAATCTGGTTATCGAATGTGCTCCCAACTCTTCCCACTTTTACAGAAGAGACTATCCACTCACGTTTATTAGACTATTAGGCAATGCTTCAATTAAAATATATGTATATATAGTCAATTTGCATGCAAGATAAGCTTCTACAAAAATAAACTTCATTAAAGCAGAGTTTAAAAAAATAGAGAAACAAAACAAAGCTACAGGAGGCAAGACATCTTTCTGACTACAGACAGAAACAGATGGGAACCAAGCCTTATTTGAAAAACAGAAAAAAACTATTACAATTATAATCAAAGTTGCCGAAAACCTTAGCTAATGCACAATACTAACAGCATGAAGTGTCATAATGTACAGTAAAAATGCACAGACTTGTTTTGAAGAAACTATTTATGAATATGAAGACTTCAGATCTCACAAACACAGTGAGCAATGCTAGATGAAACCTTACCCTTTCTAGTGTCTCTTCCAAAGCAGCTCGACTCTCGAGCGTTATGGGCTCCTCATCAGTAAGGGCTGGCTTTTCTGAGGATCCTAGAATGTAACTGATATGCTAGAATTTAAATTGTGCACTTTTCACTCTGAAGGCAAATAAAGAAATACAATAACCATAATCTCATTGTTGAGAACAATGGCAGAGTAATAAGTTACCAAAATAGGAACAAGACTAAACAAAAATCTATACTTAGTGACCTCACAAATAAACTATAAGATGAAATGAGAGCAATTTTAAGCTCAGAACTACTAAGACTCCATCACTGTATAACAGTTGCTCTCCAACAACAGTTATGAATTCTGACACTACAGGATAAAGCGCAAAGTTATTCCAACACAAAGAAAACTGTTGCACTAGATCGAAGAAATATTTATCATCATTACTGCTGATATATTTAGCATTACTGCTAAATATGACATATATTTAGCACTATGATGCTAGCAGCAGTAACACAAAAAGTTGTTCTCGAAAGAGGGATAACCACTTCTCGATATTCCAAAAATACCAATAGTAGTGTCCATCTAACAATACCTACAGAAATCAGTCTAAAGCAAAACAAAGGCCACACACAGCTACCTTTACCTTTCTATAGATTCAATACTGAAGCAGAACATATCTCTCTTGTAGTCGAGATGCTTCGGAGTGCATCTATAAATGCTGCCCAGTATCACTGAGCAGCCAGCGCAAGTCAGAGTTTCAATCATGCTGTAAGAAAGACACACAAGACTTATTTGAGCATAGGGAAAGAAGCAGGAGGGAGGGTTCTCCCATCACCTTCTTCAAAAACAGGGAGAAGATCCACCGGGTATTTTTAAGAGTTTACTCTCAAATTGCCCAACGTGCTTATGAATGATCAAGCCCCAGCCTGAGCTGGGCTAGAGATGACATTGCCCAGGCTGACAGGTAAAGCCCCCGTGCCAGCCAACAGGTAAACCCGCTACCCTGGCAGGACAGCAGCGGCTGCCCAGGCCTCCTCACGGGGTGCCCCAGCCGCCCCGCAGACCCCCCGCCCCAGGCCTCACCATCCGCACTCGCCGGGCCGCTTGGAGATCTTCTGCTCCTTGTCCACCGCGACGCTGGAGGAGGCACCTGCGCGAGGACACGGGTCAGCGACACGGGCTCCCCGCGGCGGCCACGGGCGGGAGGCGGCGCGCGGCCACACTCACTGCGCAGCAGGATGCAGCCGTTCTCCTCGTCGTTGGCCACCCAGCTGAGCGTGTCGCCCACGGGCCGCTTGCAGCCGGCGCACAGGAACACCATGGGCAGCAGATCCTCCTCCGAGCTGGAGGACGAGGCCGCGCCGCCGCCGCGCTCCGGCGCCTCCAGCAGCGACGAGCCGGGCA